>VDFB02341664.1:0-48974 GCA_007258455.2 Sequoia sempervirens
CAAAATAATATTGTTTTTTTTCCAAGAATTATATATCTTTAATGTTAGAATTTAAAAAATCGATTTCCTTGCAAAAAGGGCAAGTCAAAATGCTTTTGCTTGATTTGACTACATGCAAGAGTGTTACTTTTGAATTTTTGGTGGGAAGGTAATGTTCCAACGACCACTAAAACTAAAAATCTTGTGAGGCACTAAAGCATCATGCAAATGTCCATGTGTTGCACTCTCATCTTGGAAAAATTAGATTTAAAAGGCTTGAATTGTCATAAAAATTCCAAAAATACCATATTTAAGTGTTATCATTTTGTAATTGAAATAATCTATAACAGAAGGCTAAAGTGAGGATATGATGTAGTGTGAAATTATGAGGGTGTGCAATTTTTGGGACTACATAGGGTTGGCACCTTGGAGGACTTGGTTGTTTATTCATTTGGGTTGGGATTTGGAGTAGTCACTTGATTTACCAAACTCAATCATCTTGATTATTTATACCAAGGTAGCTATTAGTTTCTTTGGAGTTGCTCCTTCTACATGTTTCATTTCACCACCATGAGGTAGGTATTGTTGTTTGTATTATGTGGGTTGAATGGCCTCATTGGTTTGTGATTACATATTATTCTAAATTCTCACTAACTATGTGGAGACTTGACCATCTTGAAAGAATATTTCAAGGAATCCTTGTAATGATCAAACATATACTAAGTCCATTTTGAGGCAATATATCTCATTGTCAGTTTGTGTGGTCGTATCCCTACAAGTGGGCAAGTTGGGCTCTTGTAGTTAGATTTCTAACTAAACTAAAACTTGTCGAGTTCTAGTTTGGCTTGGTCTTGGTTTTGATTGTAAAATGACTCCTTGATATTGAACTTGTGAATGATTATCAACATGGTTATAAATTATTGGCCAAAATAGGTGTTATTATTAAGCTCTAGATGCTCACCATCCAAAATAGTGTCCTCATAATTATACCTATTTTAAATAGGTGACATGAGATCAAAAGGAATATACTAATCGAATAAGGGGGTAATGGATGCATTATAAGGATTTTGTCCCTAAGGCCTTGTTGATGTTGGCATATTCAAGGGTACTTTGGGTATCACTAAATAAATGAGATGAAAAAGATAAATAAAAGAAAATGATAAAAATGTGAGTGTGTTGTGGACGGATTTTCTCTTTACGTCAATTTCACCAAAATATTTGTAGCTTTAAATCTATTCACCAATATTATGTGTGAGTTAGACTTGGGATAGCACACATTTCACTCATCTAGGCTACATATGGACAAATCAATCCTTCTTACATGATATAAGGCAATGAAATAAGGGATTTTCTAAAGGACTACCCTTTTCATGAGGAATGAGAGTCCTATGCATGTTAATGATGTTTGCATGCAAGGTATTTGGTGTGCCCACTTGATCACTCACTTCATGAGAAAGAAGTGCTTGATGGCAGATGATTGTGTTGATACATGATGTTGTGGTTGAAATGTGTGGGTGATCTTTGAAAAACCTTTAAAGAGGTGTTTTCATTATAGTTCTTATGTTGTTAGGTGCATTGTTAGAATGGATTAAATGTATCTTCTATACATCATTGGTGAGAAATTTGTTTAGGTAGTATGACTCTACTCCAACAAATTCCTAGAGATGAACTTTCTCTCTGATTGCTTGGTGTTTTTTATCCTAAATTTATTCTTGATCAATTACTTGCAATATTGAAATTTCTCTAAGTTTGCTAAGGATTTTTCAAAATAAGAAAGATATCATGTCCCTAAAAACAATGCTATGTTAGTCTAAGTTTATAGGGTGCCAACACTATACACAAACAAAACACATAGCTGCAAAAAATTTGAGTTGTTGAGGTCTTCAATAGATTTCCCAATCACGTCCTACCTAGAAAAAAACTAAAACATCCCTAGCAATGGTGTCATTATGTTGGGTCCTGAAATTGTTGCCCATACTTCTAGAGGAATCCATCCACTTTAGGGGTAGTGAAATGTTGCCTTGAACAGAAATATTTTGATGATGTTTCTACCTCTTCATCATTTGATCAATTTTATATGGTCTTAGATGTGGAATTATGCACAAGCTTGATTATAAGGGTAAGCAACTTAGAAAATCTGAATGAGGTAGATTTAACCAATAACATTATATAATTTCTTATGTGCTTGATGGCATGCAATAATGGTTAGAAGAAACAAAATACAAATTAAAATAGCATGTGGTATCTTTGGTTCATATTGATGTGATCTCTAATGAGACATCTTGTTCTTTTATTCATATATATAGTATATTTGACTATGATTATGGTATTTCTTTTAATTCCTTAATTAACACATCTATATGGATTATAAATTATGATATACAACATTTCTTCATGTTTCACAAAAAATGTTTGTACTGATTATTAGTGTTGTATCATTTACATACACGTATACACAAAAAAATAAACATATGAAAAAGTTAAAACACCATAAATTGAGTATAAACCATATGTGTCTATGCCATAAAATGATATATTTCTTGTATCAAATGAACCAAATAAGAGGAGATAGAGGACCCTTATCCATCCAAAATAATCAAAATGGAAAGTATTAATAATAAGCACATGTGTCACCTATATGTCATACTAACTATACTATCTAGTAAGGATACACCCTTGCACATGCTTAGTCCTACTAGTACAAAGTGGTATATAGCCCCATATTGTTGATGGGCATATAGTTTGTTACAACCCACTTCTCCTAAACTAAAATCCTTAGGATCTAAAGCATTTCCTTGAGTGTGACAATCATCTCACAAAGAGGTAGGTGAAATTAGACTAGTTAATTAAATAAAATATTGTATTTAATTACTTAGGATGATGTTAGTATGGTAGGTAGTATTACTTAATTTAGTCAACCAACATGATGCTATTCTTAAGAGTGATGCTAAAACATATCATTAAAAACGATAAAATATTCAAAATATTTACAACAAATAAAAATTTATTTGAAATTAATCCTTTTAAAATAATAAACATTTACTATGTTCAAAGACTTTTAACTAGATATATTATCGAGTGTCTCTATACCTCAAAGAGACCAAGAAGAAGGTTCTAATAGACCAAATCTAAATCTAAATGACATATTACAGAAAGAAGGTTCCAAGACCACCACATATTAAAGAAAAAAAGGAGGTGTTATTCGACCAAAAGAATAGATCAACACATTCTCTTAACATATTATTTAGTGGGCTTCTTGGCAATGAAAGAAAGTGGTTGCAACATGTTTTCCATGTTAATTCAATAGTGTTGAGCGCGTTAGCTTTGATAAATGTATTGACCTTTACTCATTATCAAGAAAACTTGGATCCAAATATAATTGTTTAAAATAAATGGTCATGGGGAGTTGTGAGAAGGGACCAGGTCCACATGCTAGCTGTACTAATGTGATTTAATTAAGTCAACCAAAAGACAAAACTGAAAGCATGTCTCTTGGATATTTTTCTTACCAGAAGTTCAATGGGAATGGAATGCACCTGATATATAGTCTTCCCACTTGTAAGCCTTCTAGACGTTTATTAAATTTTTAAAGGAAAATAACAATGGTGGTTTTGAGAGGAACATACCTCTTTGAGAAACGACAAAGGTGGAGACATTTTGAAATAATCAACTTGTATTTTAAATCAGATTTGTCATGTGTATGTTTCCTTTCCTATTAAGATAGGTATTAGGGTAACTATTTTAGGAAGAAACCAAGCTACTACGGTTTACTAAAATTAGTAGATTTGATGTTTTTTTTAAAAAGTTTTTTTAATGTTGTTTTTAATTAAGAGAAATGTATTAATCATTTATTAAAAAGGTTAATGGGAGAAGGGTCTATAGTGGAGCATCCTAACTTTGTGTTTCTCAAAATCTTACATGAAAATTCCAAATCACTTCTAATTTTGTACAACAGTGTATTTGACAACTCACGTGCTTCTATATTTTGTTTTAGGGCCACATCATCAAATATGATGCCACATTAGCATGCTTTTTGTTGAGGTATCCAAAAATGCCCCAAAAAAAAAGTGAGACCGATAGTGGTGCACTAAGTCATGTTTTATTGGTGCGTTGATGTGGCATCACATGATTTGTTAGTTTGTGTACTTTATGGATGAAAAGTGTTTTGCAATTGGATATTAAGGTGTTCCACTATGAGGCTCACTAAGGACTACTTCTATCCCCACTATTGGACTCTGCTCCATTATGGGCCCCTCTCCCCTAGATAATTTAGGTTTTATAAAATATATAATTTAGATACAATTGTACTTATGGTATTAATCAAAAGATTTTTTTTTAGGTTATTATTAGATATCAATTTATAAGTTAATCCATCATTTTGGTTTCAAAAGCTTTAGTAAAATTTCATACCCATATAGAGACTATTTTACCCCTTCATTAAACTAGCTAAGGTAAAGATTTATATGCTAGATTCTTATGGGTGTTGTTGAAGAGAGGTCTTAACCAATGGCTACTTTTGGTGCTTGTTACTTCCATTGCTTTCGTCTCCATATGTAACTTTGAATATTTATAACTCTCCATTTTTGGATCCAACTAGAAATAGCAAGACTTTCCTCTCTTGGCGATATCCTTTTAATTGGTGATTTTAATGCTTGCACTAGTTCCATGTTATTATTAGGTATGACATCCAATCTATTGGGATTTAGATGATATTCATGTAGAAGAACCCCTATGGAAAAAGTTTATCTATAGTCTGAACTTTGTAGTGGAATATAATGTAATGTGGTGAAATGAAGTGAGTTTCTAGGATTGTGGTATAACATTTTATGTTGATTAACATGTGGTGATATTGTGATAAGGGTTAACATGGCTTGTCTACATATGGAGATGTTATTAAAACCATTACAAGCTATTTGAAAGAAGAACTCATAATCACGTATGTGTTTAGTACTTGTTGGAAACATACTAATACTAACACTATAAATGATATAACTATTGTTTTATAGTGTGTGATAGTGGAAAAATTTACAAGGAACTTGTCTACATGGAGACATATTACTTGGTGCTAAGTGTTGTATATTGACATCACATAGGTATAGAATACATTTACATGACCCTTGGTGTTCCATAAGTTAGTTATATAGTTGGATAGTTGGTATTCTCATGAATGCAATTTTATGTGAATGCACCAAAGTCACACAAGGTTACAAACTCATTCTATTAGATACTAGAAAGAGATTTGTACATTGCTAGTGTGTAAACATTTGATATATTCTAGAAGAAGGGTATAATATATGTTAAGACTCTATAAAAGGTTTTCTATAGACCTTATTATATTTAACTAGTGTTGATTTTGAATAATATGATTGTGAACATCTTTTGATGGTGGGTTTTCTCCTCTAAGGGTTTTCCGCAAAAAAATATGTCTTGTGTACAACCTTGTGATCTTGCATACTATTCCATTACTTTCATACATGTTGATATTTAGATTTGGTACATGTTATTCACTATTAACTAAACACATAATTTAAATAATTCATTATTCTAGTCCATCAATCATATGTAAAAAGGATTAAACTCATAAAATTTGGTATTAGAGTGTAAGTTTATTGTTTAGGTGGTATCTAATTTGTTAGAGTGAAAACCCAAGTGTGTGAGGTGGTGTAACCCTACAAAGGTTAGAAAGTTATAATTTCTATATAACTAAAATAAAAAAAATCTTTGAAATTTACTTCTTTGAAAGCTTCCAGTGATTCTTTGCAATAAGTAAATCATTGTCTTTCAAATATATCTTTGTGGGATGATTTCTTGACAAATATTTTAGACTTGTTTGTGGAGTCTCAAATTTTAGATTTTGAGGACACATTTTGATGCAGGAGCATCCCTGGTTGTAAAGCAATCCTGTGTCAATAAAAAATAGTTCTTTTCTTACATTGCATTCAGTAGCAGTTTCAATATTTCATTCAACATTTTACCACATCGTTGTTTCTCAACTTGCGGAGCCAGATATAGCATCTACACATTGACATCTATCACATATCTAGATTTCACATCATTTATAGTTGTCTGTTGAAAGTTATCACTCTCAAAATTTCACTACACTTACCAATCAGAGCATTTAGGGCTGACCTGGTCCAAATTTCTTAGTGTAGACCTATTTCAGATTATGTGAAGCTTAATGGGACATCATACAAGCATCTTGGGTTCTTTGGGACCTATTTTGGAGATTAACAAGTTATCTCTTTTCACATGGAGTTATCTTTCTATATTTTGAGGCTAACCTTCATGTATGATCATTCATTGAGTTTATGAACCCTTGTGGCTGACGCAGACCTTTGTTGGAGCATGAGAATCATATTTATAAGCATTATAATTCATTGTAGATCATTAGTAGGTTTTAGAAGTAAGATTTAGATCTTGTACATTTTTCACATAAACCCTTCAGGGGCGTTGTTGAATGCCTTTGTGGCAGGCCTGTGAGCCCTAGATATTCTCCCATGAGGCATATGTTGCATGTAAGATTGATAATTCAATAAAGTTTCATTTTCACATATCAATTTCTTGTGTTGACTCATTGTTGCATGGTTTGGGTTGTTCCTTTTGGAACCCTCCTACCGTGACTGCACCAAGTGGTATCAAAGTGAGTTTTTGAATCCTGAAGGCATTCCTTGAGGTGAAAAAAATATTGACTTGAGGTAGACTGCATTTATTTTCAATCGATCGTTGATTGTGAGGCAGTTGAAACCCTTGTAGCTAGATCGTCGAATTGAAGTAGTTGCATCAATTCGAGGGGAGATAGGCTACCAAGGAGAGTTCCTGCAATGGTGAATGTTGTTGGAAGAATGGATGAAATGTTGGAAATGATGCATGAAATGTGAGTTCGATTAGATGTTGTTGAAGAAGACCATAGGTGAGGCCTAAACCCTAGGAAAAATGATGAAAGTGATGATGAAGCAGAACAATTGAATCAATTTGTAGAAGCCCTAGGCGAAGAAGAAGAAAAATCAAATAAAGTGAAGATGTTGAAAGCGATCTCAAAGATTGGGAAAAAAACTAAAGTCAAAATTTAGAATTACGTGGGAAATTTGAATCCTAAAGAACTGATTGATTGGATAAATGAAATGGAAGAATACTTTGAATATATGAAGAAATTGAAGATCAAAAGAGAGTTAGATTTGTGAAAACAAAGTTCATGTTGCTTTATGGTGGAAAGATGTTCAATTAGATCAAAATAGAAGAGGCAAAGAAATAATCATCAAATGGGATAGATGATGAAAAATTTGAAGAATCAATTCATACCAGTAGATTATGAACTTGAATAGTTGAAGAGTTTGCAAAACCTGAGACAAAAGGAAAGATATGTTAAGGAGTATACTGAAGGAATCTATAAAATGATAATTAGAATTGGTCATAATGAAGCAAGCAAATAAAAGGTTGCAAGATACATCAATGGACTGAGGAAAAACATTCAAGAGGAATTGAGCTTTGTGAAGATGACATTTGTTAAGGAAGCATATCAATTTTCATTGAAGGTAGAAGAGAAGATGAACAAGAAGTTTGAAAAAAGGTAGAGGAGTGCAAGAGGAAGATTCCTGAAGATTGGATCCCAATCTAGCGAAAGAAGACCTTATGCAGAATAGAACAAAGATGTAAAACCCTACTAGAGTGAAGAAAAGGACACAAATTCATATCGCAAAGGAAGAGAAGATAGAAATTTCTATCGCAATGATAGAGGAGGTCATAATTCTTACCATAATGATGAATCTGTTGGCCTTAAAATTTGGCGAATGCTTGAGTGCCTTTATGGGAAACTTCAGTTCAAGGGACCCCTTTCGCCAAACTGGTGACCTCCGGATTTTAAAGAAGCCGACTTCTTCTATATAATGGTTTTGGAAAGGGAAAAAGGAAGCAGATATAATAAACAAACACTAATCTAAGGCGATGCGCCAAAGCTTTCTGATAGGCACGATAAATCATAGACTCAAGGGCCTGAATGTTATTGATATGTTCCAAAACACCGGAAGTTCAAAGCAATAGCATAAACAGTTCATTCAATTGACATAAAACAGTATCGCATACATTCTTACTGCTAAGAAGAGTCATTAAGACATGATTTAGACCAGCAAGTTTGCATTCAATATATAGAAGTCTCCTCAAATGAAATGTTTAAGACAATAAAAAGCACAGTTCACAGTTTAATCAAGACATAAAAAGCAGAAAGGCCGAACAATAGGCACAGTCTGAAAGTATCTTGCAAATAAACATGCAAAAGAGGCCTGGTGTCTCTTGCTAAAACCAGTATTCTTCCTGTCAAAAATCTTGGACCCTTGTCCCTCAACAGAGGGAGTATATATAGCCGGAGAGCAAAATCCCACCGCCTGGAGAGTTGTAACAGAAAGATTCCACAATCTCCCGTAATGATGCCCGAATAAGAATATTCCCAATGCCGTTATGAGAGCAGCCAATCTGGGTACAGCATCCACTTGGTCAGTTATAGGCGTGCCCTTTGAAATGATGGCAGTGGTCCCAACCCTTCGAAACGACGAGTGTCGTCCACCGCCTTAGAGAACCATGGCGAGCAGCAGTCAATGACACCATCCCGCTCGGCCATCTCACAGCTTGCTTTGATAATCGATGTAAGGCACGTGGCAGCAAACCGCGGACCGAATGAAAACTCCTCCTCCATCGACCGGGGGCTTGCGGAGAAGTGACACGTGTTCAGGGGACGGAGGCTACTTTGAAAACGGGGAAAGGCCGCATGAACCGGGTGGCGAAAGACGCGTGGCCGCGTTTCGCAACCCGTGGTGCTCTCGTCCCTGCTGTTGTTTTAAAAACAGCGAACCGCTGACACGTGAGCGAGGGTGGGCCCCGCCAGGAAATAAAGAAGGCCAATAGAAATCCTTCGCAGCCCGCCGCAGCATACTCTACTCTTGCTAGGGAAAGATTGCGATACACCGCCACGTACAAAGATGTGGGCCCCGTTTCGCAACCCGTAGGAAACATAAAGCAATCATAAAATGAAGAACCCCGCAGGCGAGACACGTGGGCGCCCAGCGCAGCCTTTCAGGAGCCGAATGGGGAGCCGCTTGCCAAAGTTGCGAAGCAAGGAATGCACAACGGGGGAGATCAAAACCTGCCGGGAAGCCGAAAAAGACACGGAGACGCGCAGGCCAGCGCACGAATATATGCAAAAAAGGGAACCCGAAGGGAGCTGCTTGGAATATTATTTCAACAGCTTTTGGCGACTAACAGGGGCGTTTCGGATAAGGAACGGAGAACCCAAAAACTCTCTGGTTCTACAGACCAGAGCCTTCCTTTCTAGGGCAAATGGAGTTAGAGCTTTGAAAGTGCAGCCTGCAAAGGCACCCATTCAATTTCGGATGGCTTTGCCATGCTGCGCAAATTCTCTTGTGCTCCGCGGAGATCAATAGCTTCCTTATGAGGCAGCACCTCTGGCAGGCCAGCGCCTGCTTCTATGTGGAACAGCAGCTGAGAGAGTGGATGAATGATTGCCTCTATATCTACTGCTGTTGGGGGGCTGCCGAGTTCCTTGAATGCTTCCGGATCGTTCTCTTTCTGCTCAATGATCTCGGTAATCTGCGCAGCCGTGGCGATAGTGCCATCCTCAAGAAATGGGGACGGCAATCCCAACCTGCCTAACTCAGAGAAACTCCCTCGAATGCCATCCAGCGCTTTGTTTAGAAAAGCCGCTGCTGCCTTAGTACGCTGGAAAGCGGAGTGGCAATGAATGAACCTATTTGCCGTTTGAGCTGCGGTGTCCCTATCTTCAATACCTGCCCCGGCGAGGATCTCGTCTGAGACCGAGTATAGCTTATTTAACAAGTCCCTCGCCTCAGGAACCTTTTCCAGGATGAAATGCGGGAACTGTTCCATTGTGTCATGGGCCTCCTGATTGAGTTTTAACGCCCTGTCGATGAACCGGAGGGTAGGCTGCAGATTTAGGCAGAAGGCTTTGATTTTCTCCCAGTGAGAAATGTACAATTGCCTGACCAGTGGGATGATATCCGGTTGGGCAGGGGCTGGTAGCAGGGAGGCCTTAAGCGAAGAAATCTCTGTGTCTCGTGAAATGAGGGCCTCGGCAAATTCTGCCTTCTTCTTCTTCTCAGAAGCCAACTGCGCTTCATAGCTGTTCATTTGTTTGTGCCAATTCTGTTCAGCTCGAGAGTGGTTAGCCGATTGCTCTTCTAATGAAGCTTTCGCCTCTCGGAGCTCATCTTCTAGCTTGGTCTTCGTTTCCCGGAGCTCCTCCTCCAGTTTAGTCTTCAAATCTTTGAATTCGGCCTCTTTTTCCTGTATCTTTTGCTGATGCTGCTCTTGTAGGCGTTCCATCTCTTCGCCTTTCTCGGCCAGCTTCTGACTGAACTCAAGGCGGAAGCGTTCAAGCTCTTCCTCCATCGATTGTAAGCTCTGTTGCGCCGCTTGGTTTTGATTCTGCAATTCTTTTAATACGGCTGGGTCGGCTACTCGGGTCTTTGCAATTTCGCCTTGAAGCCTGCTTCTCTCATTCTCTGCTGTTAGCGCCCTTTCTGTCATTCGGGCGATATCCGCCTCTAAGGATTTCTCCTTTGCCTCTAGAAAATTCACCCTGTCCTTGGCTGCCTTGAGCTGCTCATCCTTCTTTTTCAGCTGGCGACCAGTCTTTAGGAAATCGGAAGTGACCACCCGTTGTGTCTCCTCCATGATTTCGACTTTATCTTGTGGCCGGGCCATCTTCATGTCCAGTCCGACAGCATAAATATCATAGTCCTCTGGTTGCATTTCTCCCTGAGGCTTGTTTATCCTTGGGTACATAGTTGCAAACTTTAATTCTTGGCGGGCCTCGTCATACGAAGCCTGTACTCTCGGTTCGGCGGGGGCATTGTCATCCTTTGCCCTTCGTCGCCTCATTCTATTTGCGCGCGCTTCCTTCCCACAATCTATCTGTGCAATGAATTCAGCTGGTGATGAAACCAGCCCACCTGCGAAGGGAACACCGGAAGGTAGGGCATAGGGATAGGTAACTTTCATAGGCGCCCGCATTTGTTTCTTCTGGAGGGTGACGGTTTGCGGAGAAAAGTGTGGCACGTTCCATAGCTTAGCCTGGGGGTTTTCAGCCTGGCTGGATAATTGCAACGGCTGAACCGGAGATTCAGTCGTAAGGCCTGTTGGCCGAGTAAAAAGAGTCGCTGCCTGGGGCTCGGTTTGCTGTGGTGGGAAGGGATCTGTAAGCATCTCGGAAAAAGAGTGGGGGCCGATGGGAGGAATATCTTCGGATAGCGAGGTGAGGAAAGTCTGGGCGGCAGCAGTAGGCGTTAGCATGCCCGGAGGGGTGATTATAAACGGTTGGGCTTGCGAATATTGGGCAAATCCCCCGGAATAAGATGGGCTAGAAACAGAGGGTGGAGGGCTCGGACGAATGGCAGGAGTTGCCAATTGAGCAGGGCGGACGTGAAAGAATGAGATGCAAGAGAGGAAGGAGCGAAATGTACCTGCTGACTGGTCGGCGGTGGCATTTGGATCGTCTGGGACTCGACCGCAACCTCTGGCATTTGACTAGCAGCGGGTGTTTCCCCTTCGGCCGGTTCATGTGAAACTGTCCCAATAACACTTTCCGTGCGTTGTCTTTTCGCGGGGGGACACTCACTAACCTCGGCAGTCGGATCTTTCTGCTGGGGCACTAGCCTGACCGGTTTAGCGGCCCATGTGCGCGTAAGTGAGCTCCTTGATATGTTAAAGCGCACATTAGTGCCGACATAGGCGGGATGCTCGGGGGCATCACCTTCCTGCGAAGATATCGCCCTCTCTTCCTCCTGCTCATCGGAACCTTCCGCTTCGCTCTTGTTAGCGCTGGAGGTCGGGCTGGGATGGCCTTCATCCCAGTGTCTTTCGAATTCCTGGTCGTCCTTCAATTTATTATAAGGAGCCTTCAACTGCCCTGTTTCTTGGCGGTATATCCAGAAAGCTTTTATTTTTTCATCGCTCCATTCCTCGTCCACTTTCAACTTGTTAAGCATGCTGCGCTCTATCGGAAAGTTGTCCCTGGCCACGGCCACTGGAAAGTAGAACTTGTGCCATGGGCCTCTGGTATCCGGCGTAGGGATTTGTGCCAATTCAACCAGATCTTCATCTTTATCAGTCCGGTTATTACGCCGCTTCTCCCAGTATGGTCGGGAAACATGTGTAACTCTCATATGCGGCTCAGGTAGGTCATTGAAAGGGTTGTAATCCCACTTATCATTTACTAATACTAGCCCTAGGTGTGCCAGCTTGTCCCCTAGCAGCTGATGCGATCGCTTTTTGACAAGCGTTATTGACTTGAAGCTCTTCGGGCAACTGAAGAATCCCTTCTTTTTGACCCTTTTGCTGCTACAAAACATGAAATCAATGGCGCATACCTGCCGGTAAACCTCCAGCGCGAGCACTCTATCGGTGATGCAAGCCGGGAGCAGGAAAGGCTTGTCAATAAAGCCCCTCATTCGAAGGATCGTGAAATCCTTGCCCAGGAACCAGTCGCAAGCGGGGATGTAGCTTTGCAGAAATCCAGTCTGCTCAGTGTTAAGCCGGACGATATCACCCTCTCCGATCAAATCATTCAGGACCGGGGCTATGAAATAGTCCGCGAAGGCATAGTAGTCATATGTTGCGGAAAGGTAGGGTGTCCATGTAGATACCGGCTTTCTTTTATTCTGCTCGTCAAAAATTGATAGTGGGAAAAATCGGGCGAAGAAATCCGGATTCTGATGCAGGAACATGTGGACCAGGTAGGAAAGAAACCTAAATTTCTTCTCCGCCTGATAATTCTCTATTTGCTGTATCATTTCCTCGACCATGAACTCGGCAAAATCATACCAGAAAAGTTCATGCTGCCTGCGAAACTGTATTGCAGGGCCCAGCTGAAAAGCCTCGATCTTTTCATCGGAATCACGGCCGCAAACAAATGCCAGCATGGATATGGGGTCCTGGAGGTCATCGCGGAATGAACCGCGCAACAATGGGATGCTCGGTGCCTTAGCGGACACGATACCCTTCTTATTAGTCTCCTCTAATAGGAAATCGGAGCCGGTTTTCATCCTTTTCCATATCCTTTCCCCTTTGCTTGGGCGGAAATATTCGATTTTCTCCTTTCTTTTCCTGGGGTCAGGAATGCATAACATATGCCAGATGGCTTCCGGGCCGATATGAACCCTTAAATTGCGACCCTCAATGCAGTGGGTCTTTGGATTATAGCGTTGAACAGCTGCGTCGACTACCTCCGGGCAATAGTGCACGAATGGGACCATGTATTGTGGCAAACCGCTATACCAGACTCTACTTGCCGTTGCCTTCTCCGCCGCTGGTGCTGATAATCTTGCACAAGCCGCCTCTCTAAGAGACTTAGGGTTCCTAGCAAGCTTTGGATCGTAGATATTAGCCCACTTTTCTCCAACCTTTTTAGGGTTATTCCACTCTTTGGGCTTCTCTAGCTCCTCTGTGTTGGGTCTCCTCACCTTCTGGGGTATACCAGGAGTGGCATACGCTACATCATCGTACACGTAAACCTCGGCCGAAGAACGAATAGCCGAATACAGTTCCTGGCTAATCCCTTCCTCTGCTGGCTGAGCTGAAGATTCCGCCATCTTTCTTCGCGGCAGAACTTGAAGGTTCGCTGGCCTTTGAATACGCTTGCACTGGAAATACAGACAGAAAACACTTCGCGCACTCCTTAGCTTTTTGGAAAAAGACTTAGGGACAATAAGCGTTATCATGCAATAATAGCAACTTTCCTCAAGGTGGTAGGCGAGCGCGAGCCCTTGCATTTAATTCGGCATGTACCGTTAACTCCACAACTCGTGCAAGATGAGCTGATTGCTTTTTCCGAGGTGGCTGGATTTCATCATTGCTTTTAGAATATCGTGTGATACGCCCTGATTTCCTTGGAAATTGAGCTTGCAACTGGCCTCCTTGCGTTGTGTTAGCATGTACCGGTAATTAATATCCCAGGCCGGAATGATTACGCCAAGCAAACGATCACCGCCTGAAAGAGATACGAATATCGCCTCGGGCTCTGGGATGCGCTTGAGATTTGACACCATAGCATACGGCCATACATCCCTTCATCAGCAAGTGCCACCCTTTTAAAGCTCAATTAATTAACTTGATTTAATTAAGCATGCCTTGAGCCGTGCTACCATGCGTGTGCCAGCCCAAAACGTGAACAAACGCAGACTCGGCCCTCGAGATTGTAGCCAATATACATCACGTTGCTTACGGCGGACTGGCATATGTCTTGTCAATTTTCTATAAATAGGCCAGTAGATAGCAAACATACACACTTTGCGTCGAGAAGTGATAGGCAAGTAGAATATTGCTAAGCGAGTCTTTTCATAGGTTAGGTAGTAAGCAGCTTTCGGCATACTTAGCAGATTTAGGAATAGTCCTAGGAGAGATGGATACTCCCATTCGCCTGACCTCCTTCAAATCACAAACAGCATTTGTAGGTGAAATCTCCACCAGGAGGCTTAAGAGAATGACGAAGAACAAGCACTCGCTGGTTTTAGTAGCCATTAAGTGGGTTCTCGGCAAAGACTGTGTGGAGTATGAAGATAAGCATCGGGTGAACACCGATGTGTGCTCACACTTTGTGGCGTCTATGCTGGACATTTGTGTCCCTCGGCCGCTTGTATTGAAGCTAGTCAAAGAAATCTTCCCGAAGAAGTACCTGAACGGGCTTGGCGAGGTTGTCACACACGCTGCGTATGGAATCGGCCTGCCATCAGCCAGCGACCTACGTCGCTATATTGAAGAAGAAGCTGTCGTGGCTTGGCTACCATTCCTTAGCGGATTCCGCCTGCAGACCCGTGGTCAGCATCAGCAAAGGGTTACCCAGGCTCTTCACTTCCTGTTCAGAAGCTACAACGTGATACCATTCTACGACGTAGAGTGGTATACTGACTTCAGGGACCTGGTGTACCCACCGCCGACGACAGCCGCGCTTCATGATGCTGCCAGTGCCGCCGAGGAACCTGTTGATGAGGAGGAAGCGGACGCTGTCTTGAATGCGTCGGTTGCTGCTAGCCACTCCTGCGGATAAATGGTCCCCTTGCCTTGGTGTTCGTTGATGTAACCCCTTTGCTCCGTATCAGCCTGATAAAAGGCCAACGTATATATATATGCTCTTATACTTTGTATATTTGAAAATCGGCATTCATGCCATTTTGTAACTCAGAAACATGTATATAAAAATATACGTCTCTTTTTGTTGTGAAATTTTATGCTCCTGTTTGCTTCTGCGTGCAATTTTTTCTGGGTTTGCCAATTTTGTATGTTTTGTCTCTGTTTATGAGCATACTTTTGTGTTTTAAGAACTCCGGTGCTTCACCCACTAACGATGATAAGCGAATACATAACAAGTCAATTGGTTTTAGCAAAAGGATAGGCCAAAAACAGGAAAGGAAAAAGAAAAAGCGTTATTTACAACTGTACAGGGTAGGGCTTGACGCTTAATGGAACAATTTAAGGTGAATCCCATTAACCGGGATTCCTAGGGGCTCCTGTTCCATATTTTCCAGCTCGAAGGCATTGTGTTGCATGCACCGAATGATCTTGAAGGGTCCTTCCCATAGGCTATCAAACTTACCATGCTGACCTGGCTTCGCAGCCCTGCTGTCGTATTTTAGCACTAAATCTCCACTTTTTAGGCCTTGGTCGGAAGCCTTTTTGTCAAACCACCGTTTGACCACCTGTTGACGGCCAGTCATGGCCTTTAGGGAATTCTCCCTTTTTTCTTGTACTTCTAATAGTTCGGCAAGCCGAACTTCCATGGCGTCATTCTGTTCTATCTCAAGAGATTTCAACAACTGTATCGCCGGAATTTCCATAGAGATAGGTAGCAGCGCTTCTTTCCCATATACTAGCTCATAGGGCGAAGTCTTGAGGACTTGTTTAGGAGTTATGCGGTTGGCCCAGAGTGCTTTTCGGAGATTTTTGTGCCATTCCCTTTGGTGTTCTGAGCCCACTTTTTTGAGGAGTCGGACTAAACTCTTGTTTGTTGACTCGGCTAGGCCATTTCCCTGTGGATAATAGTTTGAAGATGTTTTAAGGAATATGCCATTTTTCAATGCAAAGTGACATACCTTTGTGCCTACAAATGCCCTAGCATTGTCCGAAATGATCGTCTTCGGAGGGCCGAACCTCGTCACCAGAGCCTCGAGGAAGTCCACAATCTCTACCTCCGTTGCCTCTTTAAGGGGAACAGCTTCAGCCCACCTTGTGAAGTAGTCTGTAGCTGTTAAAATCCATTTATGTCCGGAACTGGAAACCGGGTTGATCATTCCGATAAAGTCCAAGCCCCATTGCGCAAATGGTTCATCCGCCACGATAGGTTTCAGGGGCATCGCTGAATTCTTCCTTCTGTCGGAGAATAACTGACATTTTTTGCAAGTCTTTACCAGAGAGTAGGAATCATTGAAAAGTGTGGGCCAGTAATATCCAGCCCGTAGGACTTTGATGGCTGTAGTTTTAGCGGAGAAATGTCCACCTTCGTCGCTATTGTGAAATGCGTCGAGGATCTTCTGCGCCTCCCCTGAAGTAACACATCGTAGGAGCACACCATTAAAATTCCTTTTGAAAAGGACTCCTTCTATCAGCGTGTATCCGCAATTCTGGAGCCGGTAATACCTTCTTTTCTGGGATGAGAGGCCTGGCGGGTACTTTCCGGTTCGCATGAAGTTCATTCTATCTTTCAGCCAATCGTCCTCCAATCCCGATCCGTTTATCAGGACAAGTTCTGACTGTTCCTCTTTAGCAGGCATCTCCACTTCCTGTGTCATATACTCACACAGACCTCTGCCTTTGATAGTCCTGGTGGGCCTGACCTCAATGTCATACTCCAGGATCTTGGTGATCCAATTAGCCCTTTTTTCTGTGATTTCTCCCTCCATGATGTATTCCCGCACACTAGAATGTGCGACATATACCAGGACTTTGCTACAGGAAATTAGATGGCGGAACTTTTTAAGCCCCTTTACTATTGCGAAAGCCTGTCTTTCAACGAAGTTATAATTCACTTCATATTCCTTTAAGGTTCGGGAATAGAACGCAACTGGATGCTCTCCCTTTCCTTCTCTATCTTTTTGAGTCAGAACAGTAGCGATACTAGACTTGCTACTGAAAGCATACATTATAAAATCTTTATGTTGATCTGGATTGATCAACACTGGGGCTGATGAGATTGCTTCCTTGACCTTCTCAAATGCCTCCCTCGCCTCCGTTGTCCACTTGAAAATTTGATCCTTTTTCAGCATTAGGGTGATCGGCCTAATTATTCCCGCAAAATCGGAAATAAATTTACTGACGAAATTTACTTTGCCCAGAAAAGACTGGACACCTTTCTTATTCACCGGGAGAGGAAGCTCCTTTATAGCCTTTACTCGTTCTGGGTCAATTGAAATACCTTCCTTCGACACAACATGTCCTAACAGCTTACCCTGAGGTACTCCGAACACACATTTCCTCGGGTTTAAGGAAATCCCGAACTCTTGGCACTTTTGAAACACCAACTCCAAATGATCGAAATGATCATCTTTAGATTTGGAGAACACAGTAAGATCATCCAAATAGATTAGGATAATCTTATTGATCAGCTCGCTAAATGCGACGTCCATAGCTCTCTGGAAGGTTGCCCCTGCATTAGATAAACCAAAAGGCATTTTAGCATATGCAAACGTCCCCCACTTGGTGGTGAACGTAGTCTTGTGCTGATCTTCCTCTCTTACTCGAATCTGGTTATAGCCAGAGAAGCCATCCAGTAGAGAGAACATTTCCGATCCCGCGACAGTTTGGAGGATTGACTCCATAGAAGGCAAGGGATAGTGGTCCTTCAGAGATGCTTTATTTAGGTCTCGGAAATCTACGCATAAGCGGATATCACCATTCTTCTTTCGGACTGGTACCAGATTTGATACCCAAGTACTATGTTTAATTGGGAAGACAATACGCGACTCAATGAGCTTGGTTAGCTCTTGTGCCATCAAGGCTTCAACTTTAGGGTTGACCGGCCGCTGTTTCTGTCGGATTGGCTTCGCACCTTCTGTTAGCTCAATAGTATGTTGAATGATACCAGGATCATAACCTTCCAGATCATCGTAGGACCAGGCTACTACTCCATATTTCTCACAGAAATTGATAAGCCTTTCTCTATCTTGCTGTGAGACATCTTTTCCGACCCGAAGGTTCCTGTCATCGGAAACCCGAAGATTCTCATAATCACCTTTTTCCGCCACGAACTTCCGCTTATCATTTCGGGCGTCACTACAATCGAAATTTTTTTCGAGAGTAACCAATCCTTTCGGAAGCTTATTTGATTTCAGCTGCATAATTTGTCCCTCGTAGGCCTCAGCGATCTTTGGTTGGAGTTGATCGGCAAATTCCCCTGAGTGTTGAATAAACGAGGCGATGTGTTCATCGCTCTCAAAGACTTGCCAACTTTGGTCATTATCGGGTATTGCTGGTCTAACCAGCACTCGTACTGAATATTTGTTCCGAAGCAAGTCGGAGACAGGATCAAACTGAGCTCCGATTACTGCCATGCGGTCTGCATCGCCATTCTGCACTCGGGGAATGGTCAGGATGTTGAAAGCTTCAAAACTTTCTATAAGGTCCCAGATTCGATGCCGATAGGATCTCATGCGGATGTTCTTTGCTGCTGAGACTCCTCGGACCTGATTAACTACCAGTTCTGAATCTCCGAATACAATCAACTGCTTGATACCCATTCGTTCCGCTAGGCTTAGGCCTTGGACTAGACCCTCATATTCAGCCTCATTATTTGAACAAGCAAATTGGAATCGGAAGGCCCTCAGCAACTTTTCATTCTGTGGGGATATTAGACATATCCCTGCTCCAGCTCCAACTTTGCTCCTTGCTCCGTCAAAATATAATGTCCACAGCTCACTTGCTTGGTCATCGTCGGGCTCTTTGACGACCTTCGGAAGAACTTGGTCTTCGTCATAGATCACATATGTGCCTAAACCGGTAGCATGATAATTTCCGAAGGGATCATTATTTATATGTTCACTCAACAGAGCATCTTCGCTATCACTTCGGTCTCCGTTGACCTTCTCCTCCTCCAGCAGTTCACATTGTACATGTCTTGCTTGGTGATGGAGGTATGTGCGGCTTCAAAGTTAATCAGGGCCTCGTTTGCCACATGTTCGGAATGCAGAGCCTCCGATTCTATCTTCATCTTTGCGCCATGTTTGGTCCTAAGTATTAGATGTGACCAATCTAAAGACAAATAGCCGCCCACCTTTGAAGTAAACTCTCGAGAAAGGCAAAGACCAAACATTGGCGGAACATCTATGATCACTGTATCTTGCGGGACCGTGATACTCGGGCAGGCAAATAGAGTCAACGGAAGTGCTTTGATGACACCCACAGTATCAACCTTATTTCCATCTAGCTGCATCACCCCTTTCTTCATAGGTTCGTAGCTGAGTCCCAAGGCTTCGGCTATTAGTTTTGGCATAACCGTGGTACTAGCGCCAGAATCAATCATAGCGTTGTGTAATAGTTTCTCCCCTATAATGAGAGTCAAGAAGAAGGGTTGAGGTTTTGGCCTACCTCCGCCTCTGCATGGGATTCCATCGCTTTGTTTGCGAAAACCTTAGTTGGTGGCATTTGATAAACCGCCTCGGTACTGGCCAAAGGCTCGGTTAGTGTTGGGTCCATCTGTTGCTGAAGCGCTTTTTGGAGTATGGTCTTCTGCTCTGGGATAGCTAGAATGTCCCATAAAGACATATTAGCAGGTGATTTCTTCAACTGCTCCACCACATTAAGAGGTGAGGAGCTCGGAGATTTCTGCTCCTTGGCTTTTGTTATAATAATTTCCTTCCGCCGTTGAGGAGACAAGGATTCGGTCGGCCCACCAGGAATTTGATCTGAAACGTCTTTGCATTGCGGACTGTCCGAAAGTGAAACCACGGCCTCACCGGTGAATCTTCTCTTGGAGCGTGTATTATAGTCAGACTTTACCCGCGGCGTTTCGGCAGTGGACGTGTCATTTGCAAACACCATTTCCTCGTCTTCCATCCATGAGAAGAGCGCATGATCAGGAACAATGTCGGACTCTTGCTCTAGGGACATTCCTTGTATTTGCGCGGTAAGGACCGCATTCTCATTGCCGGGGCATATCTGTATTCTTCGTTCTCAGTCGCAATACCTTGACTATGTTGCTCTGCTATCCTTTGTTGTAAGTTGCCACGCGGACAATTTCGGGGCATATGCGCATCGTTGCAAGGGAAGCACCATGGATTGATGTCATCAATAAGATTGTTTTGTCCCGCAGTTAATTCTCTGCTAGAGCTTGGCGACGCTCCTGCCAGTGGCGTAGGCACCGGAACTATTTGGTTCATAGCCGCCGTTGGTGGGTTAGTGCGATGCGCATTCTGATATTGATTCTGCTGATAGGTAGGCCGCCCACCTTGATAGTTCTGATACGCAGGCCGCGGAGGCATTGCTTGATTCCGCTTGAGCGTTGTTATATCATTCGCCATAGTCCGTAGCATCTCCTTGAGGTCGCCCATCTCATTCTTCGGAGAACTCGATGTAGAGGCCAAGTTTTCAGGAGCGGCTGTATATGAGTACGCTGACTGGGGAGTCGCTGGCGCACTGGTCGACGCCACCTCTTGTGCTACGTTTGATATCTCAGGAAATATCGGCATAACAGGTCGAGGAGGCAATTTTCCGCAGTCTATCAAGTGATTTTCTGCTTTGATAGCGGTGGCATATGCATCTGGTAGAGTGGCTCCTCCCAGAGACTTGATCATCATAGAAATGTCGGGATTGATGGACTTCAGATAGAACATGAACGCCAAATCTGGGGTCGGGCGGATGGTCACAGGAATCCTCCGCCAACTTGAGTGAAATCGGGCATTGAAGTCCGTCAGAGCCTCCTGGGGTGCTCGTTTGATGACGGATAACTGATAATATAGCGAAGAACGATCTCCGTCATTTGAAAACCTTTCATAGAATGGATCTCCGAGGTCATCCCAAGTGCAAATGGTATTAGGAGTCAGTGTTCGGTACCACTCCAGGGCTTTGCCTTTGAAGGACGCAGCAAGGAGCCTCAGGGCTACATTCTGCGCTGTGATACCATGTACTAGGCATACATCCGCTACATCCTGCAAGTGCTCTGCTGGCGTTTTTGTGTTATCTCCGGCGAATTTGGGAAGAGCTTTCAGGGCCGAAACCGGAATGGCACCCCAAACAGCAGGTGCTACCGGAGCTACCAGGGGACTCCCAGCATCCCATGCTACATAATTTCTGTTCGCGGCTGGCAACATGGTGAGAGGAAAGGGTGGTGGGAATGGAACGGTTACTAACTGATTTGCGGCCTGGACTGTCCCAACGGAGGGACTAGTAAACCTGGGTTATTTGCAGTTTGGGATCTAGTTACAGGCCGATGGCTCATACACCCTTTTAGAAGACGATTTCATTAGTTTGGGTCCCACCGGGCGTGCCAGAAAAAAGGACAAACTGTTGACGCCAAAATTTGACGAGGTAACAGTGCCTTTATGGGAAACTCAGTTCAAGGGGGACCCCTTTGCGCCAAACTGAGTGACCTCCAGATTTTAAAGAAGCCGGCTTCTTCTATATAATGGTTTTGGAAAGGGAAAAGGAAGCAGATATAATAAACAAACACTAATCTAAGGCGATGCGCCAAAGCTTTCTGATAGGCACGATAAATCATAGACTCAAGGGCCTGAATGTTATTGATATGTTCCAAAACACCGGAAGTTCAAAGCAATAGCATAAACAGTTCATTCAATTGACATAAAACAGTATCGCATACATTCTTACTGCTAAGAAGAGTCATTAAGACATGATTTAGACCAGCAAGTTTGCATTCAATATATAGAAGTCTCCTCAAATGAAATGCTTAAGACAATAAAAAGCACAGTTCACAGTTTAATCAAGACATAAAAAGCAGAAAGGCCGAACAATAGGCACAGTCTGAAAGTATCTTGCAAATAAACATGCAAAAGAGGCCTGGCGTCTCTTGCTAAAACCAGTATTCTTCCTGTAAAATCTTGGACCATTGTCCCTCAACAGAGGGAGTATATATAGCCGGAGAGCAAAATCCCACCGCCTGGAGAGTTGTAACAGAAAGATTCCACAATCTCCCGTAATGATGCCCGAATAAGAATATTCCCAATGCCGTTATGAGAGCAGCCAATCTGGGTACAGCATCCACTTGGTCAGTTACAGGCGTGCCCTTTGAAATGATGGCAGTGGTCCCAACCAGGCTTCGAAACGACGAGTGTCGTCCACCGCCTTAGAGAACCATGGCGAGCAGCAGTCAATGACACCATCCCGCTCGGCCATCTCACAGCTTGCTTTGATAATCGATGTAAGGCACGTGGCAGCAAACCGCGGACCGAATGAAAACTCCTCCTCCATCGACCGGGGGCTTGCGGAGAAGTGACACGTGTTCAGGGGACGGAGGCTACTTTGAAAACGGGGAAAGGCCGCATGAACCGGGTGGCGAAAGACGCGTGGCCGCGTTTCGCAACCCGTGGTGCTCTCGTCCCTGCTGTTGTTTTAAAAACAGCGAACCGCTGACACGTGAGCGAGGGTGGGCCCCGCCAGGAAATAAAGAAGGCCAATAGAAATCCTTCGCAGCCCGCCGCAGCATACTCTACTCTTGCTAGGGAAAGATTGCGATACACCGCCACGTACAAAGATGTGGGCCCCGTTTCGCAACCCGTAGGAAACATAAAGCAATCATAAAATGAAGAACCCCGCAGGCGAGACACGTGGGCGCCCAGCGCAGCCTTTCAGGAGCCGAATGGGGAGCCGCTTGCCAAAGTTGCGAAGCAAGGAATGCACAACGGGGGAGATCAAAACCTGCCGGGAAGCCGAAAAAGACACGGAGACGCGCAGGCCAGCGCACGAATATATGCAAAAAAGGGAACCCGAAGGGAGCTGCTTGGAATATTATTTCAATAGATACTAAAGAGAGGAAGGAATATCTAAGAGAATACCATTCAGAGGAACCTATTTCAAGTGTGGAGGTGGACATAGAGCATTTAAGTGTCATCAAGGAAGCACCAGAAAGAAACCTGAGCATACCAAAAGAACAAATTATGTGGATGAAGAACCTGTTGGATCCCTTAATTCAGTTGGGAAAGCTGAGAAAGGTGAATCATTGGTGATGCAAAGAGCTTTGATGCATGAAGTTTAGTGACTGAAGAACCACCACAAAGAAATAGTTTGTTCAGAACCATATGTAAGTTTGGAGGAAAGGTATATAAAATTATCATTGATAATGGTAGTACTAATAATCTAGTTTTTGAGGAGATGGTAACCAAGTTGAATTTGGAAAGATTGAAACATCCAAACCCTTATAGGATAGCATGAATTCAAGATGATCATAAGATATTGGTGAATGAGCAATGTTGGTGAAATTTCATATTGGATCATATAGGGATGAAGTATTGTGTGATATTATGCCTATGGATGCTCGTCATTTCCTATTAGGAAGACCATGGCAATATGATAAGAAAGTAATTCATGATGGAAGAAGAAATACATATACTGTGACATCAAATGGAAAGAAGATCAAGTTGATACCTTTAGAGGAAGAGGAGACAACTGAAGTTTGTGGCATTGCTGGACTATGTTTGGTAGATGGAAGGAAATTTTTGGATGGACTGAGGCATGAGAACATGTGTTGTTCATTGATTCTGAAGAAGGGCAATAATCCATAGACAGCAATCGATGAAGATCCACCACAAGAAGTTGCAAAATTGTTAACAGAGTATGAAGACATCACGTCAAAGAATGTACCAGAGAGACTTCCACCAGTTTGGAGTATCAGTCATCATATAGACCTTATACCAGGAGCGAGTTTTCCAAACAAGGTAGCACATAGAATGGCATCGATAGAGAATGTAGAGTTGAACTAACAAATTCAAGAGTTGTTGAGGAAAGGATTGATCAAGGAAAGTTTGAGCCCATGTGTGGTACCTGCTATACTTGCACCAAAGAAAGATGCAAAGTGGAGAATGTGTATAGATTCAAGAGAAATCAATAGGATCACTATCAAGTATATATTCCCATTTACAAGGATGGATGAAATTATGGATTGTTTGAGTGGAGCAAAGTATTTTACAAAGATTGACCTAAAGAGTGAATATCATCATATCAGAATCAGGGAAGGAGATGAATGGAAGACTGCATTTAAGAAAAATGAAGGATTGTATGAGTGGTTAGTGATGCCTTTTGGACTAAACAATGCACCAAGCACTTTCATGTGATTAATGAATGAGGTATTGAAGAAATTCTTGGGTATGTTTGTCATTGTTTACTTGGATGACATTTTGATTTTTAGTAAGACTAGAAAAGAGCATTTGTGGCACATCTGACAAGTATTGCACATGTTGAGAGAAGAGAAGTTGCTGATTAATGTCAAGAAGTATAATTTCATGAAGAAAAAGTTGGTGTTGCGAGTATTAAGGTTTTGTCATTGATGTCAACAAGCTTGTGTTGTCATTGGTGATAGTTGTGCAATGGTTGAGAGAGATTGTTGCTTTGATTAGTTGCATTATGTTATCATCAGTTAAGTTACTGGTGTCAACCTCTGGTGTTGCTTTGATAAGGGTTTTTTTAATGATTGTGGTAGTGATAAAGATGTCGAGGATATTGAGAAAATTGATAAAATGAGGAAACGAGATGTTGCAGAGGTATTCTGGTTTGCAGAAGTGTTTTGGTTTTGCTTCACATTTCTTCTAGGTTGAAGATATGCTTGTGTGATTTGGATATGTTGGATAGAGGCATTTATAGTTTTTAAATCTAAAATTTTGGCTTCTGGATTCATGTGTAGAAGAAGTTATATTCACCAGTATGTGAATTGGATTCACAGTGTTGCTTATAGAGGTGTCTAGGAGAAATATTTTTTCTCTGTGTTTCTTCACAATTGTTCTTCAGGTCTTGTGATTTTGAAGGTATGTTGATGGTGTTGATCTCTTTCCAACGTCAAGAGGATTTGTGGGTTGGTGCTTTAGAAGATGGATTTTTGAGTTACAGTGTTTGGCAGTGTAGTTTGAGTGTACTGGGCATGTACATTCTGAAGGTGCGAATTGTTGCAAAGGAGTTTGTTGGATTTTAGGATGATAGAGGAATAGTCTAGATCATGATGAAGCATGGTGTGTGGTTTGCAAGTCATCCTTGGATTTGAGGAAGCATGTACTTCAAAGTTTAATGGTGTTTTCATGGGTAACGACTGACTTGGTTTTTACACTGCATTCAAAGATGTTTAAGCATTAATGAAGGCATAGCATGGCATGTGAGTGTTGTTTTGGGTCCCAATTAAGTTTTGTATTGGTCCACTTTTGTTCCTATCCACGATGAGAATGCTTAGTGCCAACCTATTTTGAATTTTTAAAGTGTAAGGTGAGTGTAGCAGACTTGAAGATGATTTTCAAGTTATGGATGGTATAAATGCAAGGCGAGTTGATGCGAGATGGTGAGTGGAATAGAGTTGTGTGTTGTGATGCGAAATTAAGTGTAGAGTTGTGAAATGCAGTGTGGGCTATAATACAATATTGTTGAATGTAGTGAACTTAGGTATCCTGATCTCTTGAAGGCTGCAAGTGTTGTTAAAGATGTGGTGGAATCTCTGTTGCATTGAGATTATGTTCTTTGTGTAACATTCTATCTTCTTTCTTCTTTCTATTTTGGTAGTGAGCTTGGGCTATGATCCTTTCTAGATAGTGTGTCCTATTATGGTAGTGATCCTCTTTATACTAGTTTTGCAATTACTTATATTGTTAGCTAATCCTCATCGTGGTTTTTACCTTCTAGGGTTTCCCACATAAATCTGGTGTTCTCTTATGTATTGTGTTGATTGTTTTAGTTTTTTTTTCTGCTTTTCATGTTCAAACATTATAACACATTAAGAGTTTTATGAATGCATGTAGATCTGATTACTATTGAGGGTTTTTGATGTTTTGATTTGGTATAACTGATTCACCCTTCCCCCTCTCAGTTGTCTTGTTCATTCAATAGTTGGTGTACTTCAAATTTTTTATTTCTACTAAAGGACTGAAGATGGACCCTAAGAAAGTGAAAGCAATTGTTGATTGGCCTACACTGGTAAACATTGGAGAAGTGAGATCATTCCATGGATTAGCTAGTTTCTACCAAAATTTTATCAAAATTTTTAGTAGCATTTGTAACCCTATGACAGAGACATTGAGAGGAGATAAGGACTTTAAGTGGACATTTGGAGCACAAATAAGTTTTGAATTGTTGAAGTAGAAGGTGACATAATAGCCAATATTAGCATTATCAGATTTTGACAAAGTATTTCAAGTTGATTGTGGTGCTAGTGGAAATGCAATTGGAGTAGTGTTGAGTCAAGAAGGAAGACCTATTGCTTATTTCAGTGATAAGTTGAATGATGCCAAAAGAAGACATTCAGTTTATGATTAGGAATTTTATGCCATAATTCAGGCCTTGAAGAAGTGGAGACATTACTTATTTCATAAGGAGTTTGTGTTGTATACAGATCATCAAGCTTTGCAGTATTTGAAGAGTAAAGGGAAGTTGAATCAAAGACATATGAGATGGGTTGAGTTCTTGTAGAGTTACACATTTGTGTTGAATCATAGGAGTGGTAAGTCAAACAAAGTTGCAGATGCATTGAGTAGAAGAAGAAATTTTCTAACAGAGATGAGAATAGAAGTGTTGGAATTTGAAGAATTGAAGAATATGTATGAAGATGATGCAGATTTTGGTGAAGCTTGAAGAGCCTATAAGGAACCAGTAGTGAAAGACCAGAGCCAATGGTTGGACTATTTCATTCAAGAAGACATGTTATTCAAAAGAATCAGTTGTGGATATCAAAGAGTTCAATGAGGGAGAATTTGATCAAGGAAAAGCATAGTGGAGGTTTAGCAGGACATTTTGGAGCTGATAAGATAGTAGCTTTGGTGAGTGAACATTATTTTTGATGCAGATGTATAAGGATGTTAGGAAGTATGTTCAAACTTATAGATTTTTTCAAGTTGCAAAAGGAAGTAGTCAAAATATTGTATTGTACAAACCTTTGACAGTATTAGAGAGACCTTGGGAAGATATAAGCATGGATTTCAAGATGGGATTGCCTAGAACACAGAGAGAATATGATTCTATTATGGTAGTAATGGACAGATTTTCTAAAATAGCATATTTTATTCCTTGTAAGAAGATCAATGATGTTGTGCATGTTGCCGACTTATGTTTCAAGGAGATTGTGAGATTGCATGGATTACCTAAGAGTATTGTTTTAGACATGGACACCAAATTTATTGGATAATTTTGGAGGACATTGTGGAAGAAGATGAAGACAGATTTGTTGTTCAATTCAACACATCACCCACAAATTGATGAACAAACAAAGGTAGTAAGCAAAAATTTGGGTAACTTGTTAAGATGTTTGGTTGGAGATAACGTAGGAAATTGGGATATAGTTTTACCATAGGTAGAGTTTGCATACAATAATTCAGTTAACCAGAGTACAGGGAAGACACTATTTCATAGTATTACTAGAACACATCCTAGAGGAGTTACAAAGTTAAGAGAAATTAGTATGGAGAACGAAAGGAGTGTAGAGGCAGAAGAGTTTACAGATTTCATTGAGATATTGCATAATCAGGTTTGAAAGCATTTGGAAGATATGAACAATAAGTATAAGGAGAAGGAAGATGAACATCAGAGATATAAGGAATTTGTTGTTGGAGATGAAGTGATGGTGTATTTGAGGAAGGAGAGATTTCTAGTTGGTACATACATTAAGTTGAAGATGAGGAAGTTTGGATTGTGTAAGATTCTAAAGAAGTTTGATTTGGGAAATACATATGAAGTGGAGTTACCAAAGACATTGGATATATCACCTATTTTCAATATTGCAGACATAAATGAGTTTCATGAAGGACAGATAAGTGGCAGTAGTGGTGAAGTAGATTTGAAGGAGTAATTACCACATCAAGATTTGGAGGAGATTGAGTAGATTTTGGATACTAGAACTGGAACCTGAGCACTAGGAACAAGCAGTATAAAGAATATCTTGTGAAGTGGAAAGATAGACCAATGGAGGATTCATCATGGACTTCTTGTTGCAAGGTGTGCACCCTTTGTCTCCTTGTGCTATGCAGTGCAACACTTGGGTTTGTGACATGGCTTAACTGCCTCTCATGGATTCATTAACTCTGGCAGTTGGAGTGGGCCCATTAATAGGTTGATCTTTTGGTGCAATGACAATCGTCTTTGCAACAATTGGTATTAGAGCCTGGGTCATAGGTTTGAACCTCTCACTTGCACTTGGGGGGATTTTTACAAGGTGTGTGCCCTTGGTCTCCTTGTGTTGTGTAACACAATGCTTTGGTTTGTGACATGGATTAACCACCTCCCGTGGATTCATTAACTTTGGTGGTTGTATTGAGCATTAACATGTCGATATTTTTGTGCAACAACAACCGTCTTTGCAACACTTCTTATGTTGAGTTGGACCATCTTGGTTTTCCTCTTAGTCCTAGAAAGTGAGGGACTCACTTTTCTTCCAACCCTAGGTGTCTAATGTAGGAGCATCCTGATGAGAGGCTCAAAATACTTTTATTTGAATCATTTCATGTTAAAAGACTTGTTATTTTTGTTAATTAACATGACTGGCGGTAGATTATAGATTAACATCTTTACTTACTTTGCTTTATGTTTAGCTAAATTAGTGGATATATTTGAAGTAATGGTTTATGATTAAATGCATTACTTTATGGTGATATTAATGAGATAATTATGCTGCGTTGATCTTTTACTACCATAAATTGCTATCCTTTTCTTAAGGGTTTTGAACAGGGTATTTTAAAGATTGATGATGTGGTTAAACTCTCTGTTTAACCAAGGGAAATTGTCACACCATTGATGGGCCCTGCTGGATGATAAATCACTCAAGTCCAAATCGGCTTCCTTGTAGTCAGTTATGGAACTTCTTCTTCCAGTGCCAATCTGGCATATTTCTCTATGTCCTACTTTAGTCCTGTTTAGTTTTGCATTAGTTTTGTTTTGATCTTTAGTTAGATGCCTTGAATCTTGGCAGTTAATCACCATGTTGTAATTCAATAAGGATATGCTATAAATATCCATGTTTTGGTTTTAAATAGGAGTTAGATAATTTTCAATAGATTTTTGTAATCAATGGCAATACTTTGTTCTGTGTTCTACTTTGATCAATTTGAATGAAAGAAAGAAGTTAACTCAATCACTGTATTAAGGGATCTTACCTGAGGAAGAGCAATGCCCACTCAACCAAAGGGATCGATCTTGTGTTGGTATTTTACTAAGTTATGATATTTCTGGTTATTGATATTAAATTTGAAGTGTTAGATGCTAATTCTGAAATGATAAACTGTTAATCATTTTCAGTTGTTGAATGATAAATCTAGGTAGTTACTTCTGTTTGAATCATTTTTGAAATTAGTTTATCACGGTTAGATTAAGTGGTTAGAATCATTATAAGATTTATTAGATTAATCAAATTTAGATGTTGTTCGAAATAATTAAGTTTAGTAATCATTTGTTGAGTTTAATTAGAAGCAATGATGGAGACTTATGAAAAGATGGAATTGAAGTTAGTTGAAAATATGTTAATGAAATTTAGTGTTTATGTTTTCTAGATTAATTATCATTTAAGTTTTCTAGATTAATTGTCATTTTCTTGCAATTCAATTATGTTCTAAAAATAGTATTTAATTTCTAGCAAATCTTAAAATAGATTTCCTTTAAAGCAAAATAGAATTAATTTGGATTTTGTATTTTAAAATTAAGGATTAAAATAGATGTTAGTCTTCTCCATGAATCGGTCACAATCAAGTTTAATGAAGTTAGGAATAAGTCAACATAACTTTAGTTTAGGAAATAAGATAGGATAAATCCTTAGGAATTAGTCGCTACAGTTTAGCTCCTGAAAGCTCTTGAAGGAGCTAAATCGATACCTGAAGTCACTGTTTACAGTGCAAAACCCCCCCAAAATCCGTGACAACCATCCTTATCATATATAGCTCTAAGACACACCCGGTTCGATATATAATTGATTAAATGAGGCAAGTTGTGACATCAATGACCTTGTTCATCATTTTTTGGTGTCGTTTCCTAGGACTAAACAAGATTTGGCTATTAAGTGTGAAGCCTTAGTGTTGATAAGGAAGATCGAATTGAATTGTGGATGAGACAAAATAGAGACCATCTAGGGAGGTTTCTTCCATGAAACATTAATTTTAGAAGAAATCTTGATTTTGATCAGGAAGATATTCAACAATACCAGATCGAAAATCAAGAAGTTAATCAAGAACAATAGATAGACAATCAAGAAGAGAATAGAGTTCCATTTCAAGAGGAAGATATGGGTGAACAACCTAAGCGACCACCAACCAATATGAATTTCTCTTTTCTTATCAATCTTGAAAGATAGATTGGTGAACCTCCTATGAAAAATATCTCACCTTCAGTTTTGCCTACCTTTAGAGGAAAAACATCTGAGGATCCTAACCAATTCCTTTTTGAATTCAAAGTTTTGTGCCAAACCTATGATTACACAAACAATAATCAGAAGTTGAAGTTGTTTCCTTCTATATTGAAAGAATCAAATTTATGATGGTTCATGGGATTAGGCGCAGGAACAATTGCAACTTGGAAACAAATGGAGACTGAATTCTTGGATAAGTATCAAGACTACTGTAGAGTAAGGGATAGAAAGGAAGAATTTTTTTGAATAAGGAGAATGGAGGACAAAAGTCTAGAAGACTATGCTGATAGGTTTCCGTTTGTGCATCAAAGGTGTACTAATGGGATGGATAATGAAATTAGCAAAATAATATTCCTAAGAGGAATTGATGACGAATCAAGAGAGTCCTTGAATCTAATGGAAAAATGGGACATTAACAAACTCTCTTTGGAAGAAATTGTCGAGATATGTAGAAACTAGTCTATAACTAGGGTAGGGACTAGAAATTCTAGAAGAAATAAGGCTCATACCACTGATGTATCAGAAGTAATGGAGGAATTAGAAAACATGAAGACTGACTTACTTCTTCATCTCAATATGCAAGGAGATAAGAAGACCACTGAACCATTGTCTATTTATTGCTCCAAGTGTAGGGAAAAACACCTTTTAAGAGAATGTCCATTGAATCAAGTTGAAATCTGTGAGATTTGTGAAAAAACACACCCAACAAGTTCCTCTAATATGTTGGATGGGATAAAAAGCAATCTGAAGAAACCACTAGTGGTCAAAGAGGAGCTTAATTATGTTGGCCAAAGACCTCAAAACACAAGGTATAATGGAAATCAATGACAATATGGTTCTCAATCAAATTGGAATCAAAACCCCTGGCAGAACCAAAACCAATGGAACCCCCAATATCAACCACAACCACCACCTACATATCGGGGACAACCTGAATGGATGAATCCCTAATGGAACCAATCACAGTGGCAAGCTGATTAGTAGCCTCAATGGCAGTCAAATCAGCCATCATGGCAAAAAAACCAGACGTAGTTCCAACCATGGAAAAACCAAGGGAAAAAATGTCCCTGGGGACAAACAACCCCTGCGATAAATGCTCCTAATGCCACTAATGACTAGGTGAATCAACCTCAACTACCAGCTCAACCAGTTGCAAATCCTAGAAATACCCGTAATGATGCAACTCCCCCTAAATTGAACGTAATTGATGCTAACGATATTCAACTGAGAAATTATACAGTTCAATCTAAACTAGCAAAAAAATCTCAAGAAGATGGAGAAGAAATTGACACTTCAATAGAAACAAAAAAAAATGAAGAGGAACAAAACATCAATAAGGCACCTTACCTAGAGAGATTGAAGGAAAAAATAACTCCTGAAAACCCTCAACCAAGCTACATGAATGTTGTTGATTCTCAACTTCTTCGAGAGTTAAAAAAAAGTAAACATTGAAATTCCATTGTTGCAAGCAATTAAGGACATACAAGAGATAAATCAGTTAGTCAAATCTCTCAGCATGAAAACTCCAGGAAGAAAGAAGAAGCTACCTCCCAAAATACAAATAGGAACAAAACTGATTGATGTATTATCAAGACGATTGCTTCCTCAGAAATATAATGACCCTGGAAGTCCAATAATAACCTTGAGTATAAAGGGAGTGGAGGTTCACAATGTCCTAATTGATTTAGGATCTGCCATAAATGTTATCACATCTAATACAATTGAAATGCTAGGAATGACAACTATTTAGCCAACAACAACTGTTCTACAATTGGCTGACCAATCGACTACAAAACCAGAAGGTATTATAGAAGGGATCATGGTTACCATTGACACATGGGATTACCCAGTTGATTTTTTGGTTCTTAAATCCAGAAAGAAAGATTTTGGATATCTAATCATCTTAGGAAGACCTTGGTTGGCTACTACTGCTGCTTTAATTGATTGTAGATATGGAAGCATGATCATATCAAATGGTCAAAAACATAAAGAATTGTCACTCTATCCACCAACAAAACCATCAATCCGACCAAACACTCAACTTTGAGTGGATGAAGATTTAGATTTAGAAGGTGATGGTATTGTGGAGTTATCCATGGTTACTATAGTTGAACATGTTCAAGAATGTGACGAACAAGAGTTTACTTCAGAAATTGAAAAAGAAGATTGTCAAACAACATTACATGAACAACACTCTTGTCCTCTAAATACACTTGTAGAAAAATCCGTTGATTCCACCAAAGACACCAAAGAGATTACAGTAGTTGGAGATAAACCTCTCAATATAAATTCATTTTTATCCACAACTCAGGAAAAAGAATTGAAGGAAATTTTATAAAAACACACAGAAGCATTTGCTTGGGAGTATGCTGATATGAGAGGAATTCATCCTTCCATCTGTAGTCATCACATTTACATAGAGGATTTCAGACCAATCAGACAAGGACAAAGGCGTATCAATCCTGTTCTTCGTGACATTGTTAAAAAAGAAATTGAGAAGCTGCTTAATGTAGGATTCATATACCCAATCTCTGATAGTCAGTGGGTCTCTCCATTGGTTATAGTCCCCAAAAAGAATGGTAAATGGCGAGTGTGCATAGATTATCAAGAATTGAATAAAGCCACTCAGAAAGACCATTTCCCATTGCCATTCATAGACCAAGTACTAGATAACTTTGCAGGAAACAACTACTTCTCATTTCTTGATGGCTTTAGTGGATATAACCAAATCCAAGTAGCCCTTGAAGATCGAGACAAAACTACCTTTACCTATCCTTGGGGTACGTATGCATATACAGTCTTACCATTTGGACTATGTAATGCGCCAACCACATTCCAAAGAGTTGTACTTGCCATATTTGCAGATTTCACCACTTCATGTGTAGATATTTATATGGATGATTTTACAGTCCATGCTAAAACATTTGATGAGTTATTACAAAACTTAGAAAAGGTTTTACAATGCTATAGAGATCATAGGTTATCACTCAATCATGAAAAAAGTTCCATTATGATGACAGAGGGAATTGTTATGGGACATCACATCTCAAAAGAGGGGATAAAGGTTGATCCTAAGAAAGTTGAGATCATACATAACATTGAGATCCCTAAGAACCAAACTGGTGTATGAAGTTTTCTTGGGCATGCTAGGTATTACAGAAGATTTATAGAAGGATTTAGTAAAATTGCAGCACCACTGTTTACACTACTCAAGAAAGAGGAGGAGTTTGTAAGGATTGAGGATTATAAAAATCCTTTGAGACAATTAAAATAGCTCTAACAACTTCTCCCATTATCAAAGGACCAGTTTGGGGAGAACCTTTTCACATTCATGTAGATGCATCTAATTTGGCTATTGGAGCAGTAAAAGGAAAAAAAGATGACAATGATGCCATGCATGCAATATATTACGTTAGCAAAAATTTAAATCCTACTGAAAGAAACTACACAACAATAGAAAATAAATTTTTAGCCGTAGTATATGCAATAAATAAATTCAAGCATTATATTACAGGTTACAAAGTTTACATACATACAAACCATGTTGCAATTAGATATCTAATGAATAAGGCTATAGTAGGTGGACACATTATTAGATGGTTACTATTATTACAGGAATTTGATGTAACTATCATTGATAAGCCTAGAAAAGACAATGTTGTTGCTGGTTTTCTTTCTAGAATTGTTTCACAGGATAATCAAGAACCAGTGGATGATACATTTCCAAATGAACATCTATTTGTTATATCCATTCATCCACCATGGTTTGCTGATTTGGAAAATTACCTTGTAACAGGGAAGTGCCCAAGTCAATTCAGTCATATACAAAAAAAGATGTTAATTTGTGAAAGTTCCAGATTTCAATGGATTAATGGTCTTTTATTTAAATTATGCCCTGGCCATGTTTTACACAGATGTGTAACTAAGTTAGATGTATATGATGTTGTACACGCCTGTCATCATAAGCCTGAAGGAGGACACTATTCAGTTGTGAGAACAGTGCAAAAGATCTTAGGAGCTGGCTACTTTTGGCCATCAATGACAAAAGGATGTTTCATTCTTTTCCAAATACTGTGATGAGTGTCAAAGGATGGGAAGACCCACACCAACCATGGAGATGTCGTTTCAGCCACAAATAGCTCTGGGACCATTTGAAAAATGGGGTATCAATTTTGTGGGACTAGTAGATCCATGTTCAAAAGAGCAATGATACATTCTTGTTTGTACCGATTATGCAACAAAATGGGTTGAGGTGAAAACATTACCAGTAGTAAAAGAAGATAAAGTTGCAGATTTTTTGTACAAGCAAATTCTCCAAAGATTTGGTGCACCGAGAGAGATTGTTTCAGACCAGGGACCATAGTTTGTATCAGCAATGATGGAAGCATTTTTGCAGAGATACCAAATAACTCACAGAAAATCTTCACCATATCACCCTCAGGCGAATGGACAAGTGGAGGTCACAAATAGAGAGTTAGAGAATATTCTGACAAAAAAAATTTCTTTAAGGAAAACATACTGGGTAGATAGGCTGGATGAAGCAGTATGGGCCTATAACACACGTGGAAAACAACAAATGGGTTTTCCCCATATAATTTGTGTATGGAAAAAAACCAGTCATGCCAATAGAATTTGAATTAAAAACATTGAAAACAACAATAGAAATTGGAATTGATTTACTTGAATTTGAGAAGAATAGAATTTTGCAACTCAACAAACTTGATGAAATGAGAATGGAGGCACTTCAACATACTGAGGTGATTCAGAAGCAAAGAAAAGAATGGCATGATAAACATATTATGTCCAGACAGTTCAAAGAAGGAGATTAGGAATTGTTATTTGACTCCATATTTGAAGAGTTTAAGGGGAAGTTCCATACTAGATGGTTAGGACCCTATGAGATAAAACAAGTATTTGAAAATGGAGTTGTTCAATTAGTTCTGATTGATGGAGAAAAGAGATTCATGCTAGTTAATGGTCATCGACTGAAAACTTATCATAAGCCGACAACAAAGGAGGAATTTTTGGATGAAGTACAACACAAAATTGAACATTTTCTCATGGAAGACATCTCTTCCATGAGAGAAGATCTTTGAACCTTTGAAGAAGGCATGAATAAACAAGGTAGATTGAAAACCAACAAATGGTTGTTTACCTTGCTAAAAAGAGAAGTAAATTGAAAAGCAGTAAATGGTGGTTTACTTTGGAAAAAAAAAAAGATGACTAAAAACTAGCAAATGGCGGTCTATCTGAGTTAACTCTTGACAGCTCCTGAAGGTCCCTAAAGAGCTCTTGAAAAGCTCCTGAAAGCTCCTAAAAGCTCCTGAAGATCTTGAAGGTTGAGAACTCTCAAAACTACGTTTGGCTTGATAGCTCCTGAAAACTCCTGAAGTTCCAAGACTCCTGAGAGGTCCTAAAGACCCTAAAGATTGAAGACTCTATTTGGCTTGATGGCTCTTGAAATTATGACTCCTGAGAGCTCCTGAAGGCTCTTGAAGAACTCGAAGGCTCGCAATAAATTAAGGTCCACATTTAATGTGAATATTATTTTCTAAGGTAGTTAGACTAATGTAAAATAGGTAAATATTTATAAATCTAGACATCTTCGCCATATTGTTGTTAATAAATGGTAATAAATTCCTTTAAATCATTTTTAAAAGCGGTGGGATGGTGGATATAAGGAATGATGTGACATTGGATGATGTTAGTAGTAATAACAGATCTTGTTATGATTCGCCTGTCTTTTTAAAAATCTTCCCAAGTACATGTCGACATGTGTAAAAGATGCTGCCAACCTTGCAAATTAAAATTGCAAACTTCATTTCATGGTGTGTGAATCGTCTGAAGCAGTAAAGGAAGTGAGTGCAAAGAATTAATGACATGTTGTGTCATCATTCAAATTAGCTACTCCAAAAACATGGAAAAATCATTCCTCATTTTGTTAAGAAATTCAGTCTGCCAGTAAAGTCCGCCATTGTTGAACTCCGCCATTGTTGATAGACAAAGATGGGGAACAAAAGGAATGTTGAGCCCGAGAATTTCACTTTTGATTCTGAAACCAAGAGATTGTTAGCAGAAGCTAGATAGCTAGATTTTGTAATGCAATATGAAGGTTTTCAGATGGAAATGATTGAGGAATTTGTAAGAAATTTTTGTGTAAATGTCACCAGGGTGAGGGGAGAAATCATTGAGGTCACTCTAGAAATTATAAGTGAAATTTTTGGAATCCCAGCTGAGGGAAAACCGGTTAACAAAGGTCGGGTCAAATTTGAGAAATTGGTGGCTGCATTTCACCAAGAGCCAAAAAGAAGGCCATAAATTCAAATGCATAAAGGAGACTAGCGCGACATAGCTCGTAATAGTTTGGATGAGCCATGGAGAACTGTTGCGATGTGGTTAATGAAGTTCTTCACCTACAAAGGACAGTATGGCACGATATTGGGTTCGGGGATGTGACTGTTAATACATTTGAGGTATGGATAGACAAGACCTTCTGCTAGGATAAATCTGCCTGCATTTTTGTTTCAACAATTTGCAAACATGATTTCGAGGGTAAAGTCTAGGGGTGAATCTTCTATAAAATACCAGGGATTGATACATTTGATAATTAAACACCATTTCTTAAAGAAATAAATTGGGAAGCAGGGATAGTTAGAATTTTTGTATGTGTCTGTAGAAAAGCAAAAAGGGAAACCCACAAAGGGACCAACAACTAAAAAGACAAGAATTGAGAAAGGAGAATCTTCCAAGAAAAGAGGAAAAAGAAAATTACAAGAAACATCTAGAGTAACCCGTACTAGTTCAAAAAAGAAGAAGTAAGAAGTACATGAGGAAAGCCCTAGTCATGCTCAAACCATTATGTCCACCCCTAAAGAGACACCTATAATTCAAACTCCTATTTCGGAAAGTCCAAAAGAAACTGTTGTAGGCCATGAAGAAACCCATACACCAGTACAATCTCCTGAGCGACCTCAAAGTCCCCCTGAAGACCCAATCCTAACTCCTGAAAGACCCCCTATTTTTGAAATCCATGACTCTGCTGAAGAGTTTGAAGCACAATCTGAAGAGCAAGAAGCATTAGAGGAATTTGAAGAAGAGGAAACCGTGAGATCCCCTACACCTTCTCCAACTTTTGAACAAAGAAAAGGAAAAGAACCATTAATCCTCTTTATGTCTCAAACTTGCTCAATAGTATTTCTGCATTCCAAAATATTGAGGGAACACTTCCACTATTGGCAATACAATCCTATGAGGAAAGGTATCAACTCATTCCTGAGTTAGTTAGAAGAAGAGAGCCAATAAGTCCAAACAATATCAGGTGGAGTTTGATAAGAATCAGACATGTGATCACTTTGATTGAACAACAAAGAGAATTATGGGTCGGCATGAGATTCAGAATGTCTATTATCATTATGCCAACCCCAAAGCTAAAAGAATCAACCAATATACCTCAGGGAGTGTTAAGACCATGGTTTGAAAAACTGAGGAAAAACCATGGCTTTGCACTCAATAACAGATTGCCACACCAGTACAGGGAAGGAGTGTTTGACTACTGCATTTGGATGGAGGCACTAAACAAGGAAAAGGAGACCACCATAATCCTTGATGAGGAACCATGAGGACATGGTCCATAAAAAGTGGGGAAGAAAATGATGAGAGGCTCATAATACTTTTATTTGAATCATTTCATGTTAAAATACTTGTTATTTTTGTTAATTAACATGACCGGTGGTAGATTATAGATTGACATATTTAATTATTTTGCTTTATGTTTAGCTAAATTATTGGATATATTTGAAGTAATGGTTTATGATTAAATGCATTACTTTATGGTGATATTAATGAGATAATTATGTTGCATTGATATTTTACTGCCATAAATTGCTATCCTTTTCTTAAGGGTTTTGAACAAGGTATTTTAAAGATTGATGATGTGGTTAAAATCTCTATTTAACCAAGGGAAATTATCACACCATTGATGGGACCTGCTAGATGATAAATCACTCAAGTCCAAATCGGATTCCTTGTAGTCGGTTATGGAACTTCTACTTCCAGTGCCAATCTGGCATATTTCTCTATGTCTTGCTTTAGTCCTGTTTCAGTTCTGCTTTAGTTTTGTTTTGATATTTAGTTAGACGCCTTGAATCTTGGTAGTTAATCGCCATGTTGTAATTCAATAAGGATATGTTATAAATATCCATGTTTCGGTTTTAAATAGGAGTTAGATAATTTTCAACAGATTTCTGTAATCAATGGCAATGCTTTGTTTTGTGTTCTACTTTGATCAATTTGAATGAAAGAAAGAAGTTAACTCAATCACTATGTTAAGGGATATTACCTGAGGAAGAGCAAGGCCCACTCAACCAAAGGGATCGATCTTGTGTTGGTATTTTACTAAGTTATGATATTTTTGGTTATTGATATTAAATCCGAAGTGTTAGATGTTAATTCTAAAATGATAAGTTGTTAATCATTTTCAGTTGTTGAATGATAAATCTAGGTAGTTACTTCTATTTGAATCACTTTTGAAATTAGTTTATCATGGTTAGATTAAGTGGTTAGAATCATTATAAGATTTATTAGATTAATCAGATTTAGATGTTCAAAATAATTAAGTTTAGTAATCATTTGTTGAGTTTAATTAGAAGCAATGATGGAGACTTATGAAAAGATGGAATTGAAGTTAGTTGAAAATCTGTTCATGGAATTTAGTGTTTATGTTTTCTAGATTAATTATTGTTTAAGTTTTCTAGATTAATTGTCATTTTCTTGCAATTCAATTCTGTTCTTAAAATAGTATTTAATTTCTAGCAAATCTTAAAATAGATTTCCTTTAAAGCAAAATAGAATTAATTTGGATTTCGTATTTTAAAATTAAGGATTAAAATAGATGTTAGTCTTCTCCATGAATCGGTCACAATCAAGTTTAATGAAGTTAGGAATAAGTCAACAAAACTTTAGTTTAGGAAATAAGATAGGATAAATCCTTAGGAATTAGTTGCTACAGTTCAGCTGCTGAGAGTTCTTGAAAGCTCCTGAAGGAGCTAAATCGATATCTGAAGTCACTGTTTACAGTGCAAAACCCCCCCAAAATCCGTGACAACCATCCTTATCACATATAGCTCTGAGACACACTCGGTTCGATATATAATTGATTAAATGAGGCAAGTTGTGACATCAATGACCTTGCCTATCACATCCCTAGTTGTAAAGCAATCCTATGTCAACCAAAAATAGTTCTTTTCTTGCATTGCATTTAGTATCAGTTTCAATATTTCATTCTGTGTAGTGCCCCTCCATTCGTGTCATCATGTGATGTTTTCTGCCTTGTTATGAATTTAAGAGTGGTTTGGTATTGATTTATTTTGTGTTTGAGGTAATACGATAATTTAAATAAAAGTTGTTAATAAAATATTATTAACGGTTAAATTGAAATAAATTAGAATTTATCTAAAAGAATAATTTTTTTATTTTAAAAAAGAGGGAGTTATAGTATGTCGAATTCGAGTGAGAAGTTTTCTCCTTAAATTTTGTTGCGGTTTCCTTGCATGGGGGAAAGAATTTAATTTTAAACTGATTATTATTGGTTGCATGAGCCACCACTAAAACAAACGACTCTTTCTAATTAATACACCATGCAAACTACATTCTTTCTGGAAAAACAACTGCCTCTTGTCTAGAGAATGTCGCTTTTTGTGCATGATTTTAGGCATGTTAAGACTTGATTTCTTCGTACATATCTAATTTAATATTTCAAGAGTTGAGGGTGGAATTAGTTCATTATGGATGACTAATAGCCAAACGTTCATTAAAAAATAGTCGCCTCTCTAGAATAGTTAAAAAAAGGTTTTTGACTTTTTGGAATCAACTGTTCTTCCGCTCCCATTCGACTATTAAGTTGGTTCTCTTCTTTGTCCTCTGCAATTTTAGTTCATTCAACTACACATATCTTAATCGATTGCCATGGCGGAGGCTTCCTACAAGTATATTATATTGGGTGGAGGTGTAGCAGCTCAAGAGAATTTGTCAAGCTGGGGCTTAAATCTGGGGAGCTTGCCATCATATCAAAAGAAGCTGTAGCACCATATGAACGACCTGCACTTAGCAAGGCCTATCTCTTTCCAGAAGGGGCAACACGACTACCAGGTTTCCATGTCTGTGTTGGCAGTGGAGGAGAGAGGCAGCTCCCAGAATGGTATTTTGAGAAAGGCATAGAACTGATACTTAGTACTGAGGTGGTGAAAGCTGATCTCACCTCCAAAACTCTTACCAGTGCAGAAGGGAAAACATTTAAATATGAATTCTTGATCATTGCTACTGGTGCCACTGTTATCAAGTTGTCAGACTTTGGTGTTCAAGGAGCTGATGCCAAGGGAATCCACTATCTGAGAGAGATAGATGAAGCTGACGCCTTGGTAGCAGCACTAAAATCAAAAAAGGAAGGGTCAGCTGTGGTGGTTGGTGGAGGATATATCGGTCTTGAACTGGCTGCAGTCTTAAGAATTAACAAGTATAAAGTTAAAAGGGTGTACCCCGAGCCATGGTGCATCTTTGGCATTCCATCTGTGCCAAGTGCAAGAAGAGCAGCCTCTGCGTTTTCTCAGAGAAACATCTTGTCTAAGTTCAATAACAACAGAATGTCTCAAGAATTTTCTGATGAATCCAACAAATACTTTAAAAGGGTTGTGAGGTTGATGGCGAGGGCATTCTATGATGAGGCTCCTGCTCTGGAAAGGAAGCTAAAGCCTGGCCAGAGCGATAACAAAGGACTTGGAGTGCTGATCCTTGATCGCCTAACAAAGCATACAGAGGGTAGCAGCGCATTTAGAAGAGAGGGCATCCCTCCTCTTTGGCCGTCCAAATTTACAAGGCAAGGACAAAATCTGGTGCATAGGGCAAAGAAAAAGAACCCACGACCCCTTTTAAAATGCATTTTTGAGCAGAGATTGAAAGGGAGAAGGCAAAGAAACGTGTTGGAATGAGGTTGAGTAGAGTTTAGGAAGGACTGCAGGGCCATCAAGTGCTGGACATGACAGATTGGCGTCGTTTTAACAAAAGGAAAAGAGAAGACTTTGTTTTTGGGAGGAGACTACATTCTCGGAGGATTGGGGTAGAAATAGTTCATGCGCCATGTCTTGCGTTTCAGATCCCTCATAGCTATCTTCTAGGAGAGGCTGAAGGCACGAATTGCAAATTCAGTCAGGTACGCCTCATTCGGTGCAGGATCTTGAGGTAAGTTACTTACTATTACATCTGCCTAAAAGTTTCTAAAGTCTTTTTAACAGATCTTTTCTGCGCGTCCTCTGCACTCGTTGCACTCCATGAGATCACAATTCTTTGAGGAATTTGTCAAACAGTTTACGTGCCTTGTTTGTATTGCACAAACCAACCTTTCACCTCTCCGATTAAGTTAGCTGAAGTCTGGAAATAAGGTTATGATGGAGCTTTAGAGTATGTTTTTTTTTTAAGAAGGATGTTTCAGTCAAGATTCTAATAATGTGCACATTTAGGTTTAGTATCACGACATCCTTTAATCTGCGTGGTTGTATTGATGCGGGGAAAGGAAAACAAAATTTTGGCTTTACACCTGCCAATTGCATTTCCTTGAAAGTTTCTAAAGCTTTTCCCTCAAACCATTTAATGCATACCCTATAATCATTGTCAACCTGTCTAAGTTGCAGCATATGAAAATAATGATAAAATGCATCTGGATGGCGGTATATCCAAATTCCAATATTCACCTTCTAATATATTTGGAAAACTGTCACAGTTACAATATTTAGAGTTGAGGCAGTGTTCAGAATCAAATAGCCTCCCTGAAACCATTGGCAACTCGTCACAGCTGCAACTGTTAGACTGCAAAGGTGTAGTAAATTAAACAATCGCCCTGATTTCATTGTCAACCTGTTTGGGCCATAGCACTTGAACATAATAGGAAGTTTAAAGGTTTATATAATCTATCACAGCTGTAGTGCTTGAAACTAAAATTTTGTCTTGATTTATATAACCTCTCTGTTGGCAACTTGTCACATCTTCTGCACATGAAAATAGAATGTTGTAGTTCTTTAGCAAACTATCACAGTTGCAGCTAGAATGTTGCAGACGTTTGTTTAAACTCTTGATTTCTTTGTCAACTTGTCTAAATGTTGATAGGTGAATTTTATATATGTATTTTACATTTTCATAGTTGTTAACGTATAGATCAGAGTGATAAACATTTTGGAATAATTTGGAAATCAGTAGATTGGAAATGAAAGATGATTAATTCACTACTAGATAAATTGTAGGATTTAATAAAGGAAATTAGATTACTTTGCAAGATGGAATAAAGCTACTTAAGATGGCTTTGACTAATTACATGATGGTAGGCTTAAATAATGTAGAGTATGATCCTTAAACAAGTTACTATGCTGACTTAGAAACATGTTACCTAAATGCCCTCCATTTCGGATCTTAATGATCTAATGTAATGTTTTCTTTTGAGTTTGCAAATGTCTTCATATTTTGGTTAATGAGTTTGTTTGAACATGATAAGTCACATGGTTTTCTTTTAATTTTTGATGAGTTGCGAGTGTACCCACACTCTCATTTCATTGATAATTCCTATACTTGAGCTGCATACGATCATATTAGGATTGTTAGCTAGAGAATGTTAATAGTACCTTGTAATTGAAGGTGTTTGTTGTAATATTGTTTTGGATAATTTTTTTAAGATTTATCTCCTTGTTGTAAAGGATGACTTTGTTGGCTTTATTCCGATGTGTGCTCTCTTGAGTTACTTGAAATTTGTTCATTGAAATCGTGTGGAGTATGAGTAATGTGTTTTGTAAGTGTTTTTGGGTGTCTTGATAATGAGGGCTATGTAATGTAATAATGATTGTAGTAGTTTTGAAATGTGATTCTCTTGATGTCTTAGTGAACTCTAGTTGATTTCAATGGTGCCTTGTTGATTGGTCTCTGTCTCAGGATAAATTTGTTAATGTTGAGATTCTGTGTTGGTTGGTTAATTTTGATGGTTTTGTTTAGATGTGACTTCCTCTTGAGTTAATCTCGATTTTGAGGGGATTTTATCTTTTAAATTTGTGTTGGAACTTATTTGGAATCTCGTATTGTGTTGGCTTACCCTCATTTGTGAGTTTTGGATAGTCGCTCTTTTGGGTTCCTGAGGAAGGGAGAATGTGGTTTCATAGTTGGTTCCCGTGTTTACTCTTGAGGACTATGGTCTTTATGTTTGGATTTACTTGGTGGGTATTAGCCCTTGCACGTGGATGTCGTGTTACTATGGATTCCTTGCATGGGATGGTACATACCTCATTTGTTGTTTTACTGAGTTGGTCTTATTATTTTGTGCTAGTGGCTTACCCCAATGAGATAGTAGAATTTTAGTTGTGAGTAGGGAGAGTGGCTTCTAATGGGGGCCGGGACCCGGAAGAGGTCCCAGGGTAACTCATTGGAGGTTTATTAATCAAGTGAAAACATTAATAATTAATGAGGGGTTTTGGGTATAATCACACTTTAACAAGATATTAGTGAATGCCTCACTCATGACTCAAGTGCTTGTATGGGCTTGAGATGAGTTGAGAAGGCCTGGAATGGCGAAATCATTGTCTTGTCCTTATGAAAGATAATCGATGCCGCATTGGATTGCATGTGGGGCCGGGTTTCGTAAGAGGTCACCAGGGTAACCCAAGTTGGGGGCCGGGGCCTAGGAAGATTCGCCAGGGTAACCCATGCAACATTGTGATGACACTCTTCCCTAAACAACTATGTTTATTTTTGTTTCCCTCTATGTTATTCTTGAGCCTCTGGAAGCACATGTTGTCATTTGTATGTTGATGATTTATTGGTTGGGCACATCTTGTGTTGGTTATATCTTGTGCTGAGATTACCTTATGTTATTGTGGTTCTTGTTGTCAAGTCTTGTATCCTTGTTTTGAATGATGGTTATCATTGGGGTTCCTTCTTGTCATCTCTTAGCACGGGGGGTGGGCCTTCGGGTCCATGTGGTTGGGTGGAACGTGCTATGCACCCCATTGGGTCCCCAGTTGTCGATCGAGAAGTACGAAATTGAACCTTGCAGTGACTCTTGAGTTGTACCAGAGTTGGATCCAGTATTGCAGCTTTGTACTCCTTCATATCAAATGTAACATTCCATTTTATTGTATCTTCCCCATTCATGTTGGGAAGCGGCATTGTAATATTGTAAGCCTTGATTAATGTGTTGATCATGTTCATGTTATCTTAGGATTACTGGTGTATACTATCTCTCATGTGATGTAATAATGTTGTTGTGAAAAGTAATGCAGTCTTGTTAACCCGAAGGATTTGTTATATGTGGTTCTTGTTTAGTTTTATATTATGTGATATATGATTATTATGATGTATGTTAATACTTTAAAAAAAAAATGGTGCCATAAGTACTAGATGTATGTATCCTTTGGGTTTGCTTGGCGGGGCATTACATTCTTCATTTTACCTCATTGTTGTTTCTTAGCTCATGATGTTAGATATAGCATCTACAGATTGACATCTATCACATATCTAGATTTCACATCATTTATAGTTGTTTATTGAAAGTTATCATTCTGAAAATTTCACTATATTTACCAGTTAGAGCATTTGGGGTCAACCTAGTCTATATTTATTAGTGCAGACCTATTCCAAATTGTGTGAAGCTTAATGGGACATCATACAAGCATCTTGGGTTCATTGGGAACTATCCTGGATATTCACAAGTTATCTCTTTTCGTGTGGAGTTATCTTTCTATATTTTGAGGCCGACCTTCATGTATGATCATTCATCGGGTTTATGAACCCTTGTTGCCGATGCAGACCTTTGTTGAAGTATGAGAAGCATATTATAAGCATTGTAATTCATTGTAGATCATCAGTAGGCTTTAGAAGTAAGATTCAAATTCATTACATTTTTCATAAACCCTTCGAGGGAATGTAATAAGGCCTGTTGGCCAATTGTATCGTTGAATTCCTTTTTGGTAGGCCTGTGAGCCCTAGATATTTTCCCATGAGGCATATGTTTCATGTAAGATTGATAATTCAATAAATTTTCATGTTTGCATATCAATTTCCTGTGTTGTTTTTGTTGTGTTGACTCATTGCTACACGGTTTGGACTATTCCTTCTAGAACCCTACTTCTGTGACTTCACCACATTTGAGGGATTATATCTCCTCTTTGATGATAATCATTGCACTACTATTTCCAAACCTCATTGTATTTGTAGATTTTTTAACATCTATTTCCACATAGTCTTGTTTTTCACCTTCATCTAAATGTTGATTGTGCATACAGCTGCGGTTTGTGATTGTATCATCGTTTTATGGATATGAAAGAAACATGAGAAAATTAGAAAGGCATCTTCCTTCGCCTTCATGGAGTTCGTCCCTATCGATTCCGCCCCAGATTTGGGAAACATCAATACTGGTTTCTTTGTTTCTTCCAGAACATCACAGGATTGTTTGTCGATATTGACGGATCGAGTTTTTCTTCGGGCACTACCTTTTCAGGAGTTACTTCACGGTAGTAGCCGGATTAACACCCGGATACCCTCTTTCCCTCGCCATAGCGGGGGCTATCAATTAGCATCTTTGATGGATGGCGATCCCGCTTTGAGGGTGTTGATGCATCCTCCGTTTTCTTTATCGGAGACTAACTTCTATCACTTTTCATGAATTTGTTGCTACTAGTACAAAATTCTCTTTGGAGGATTTTTTGATCCCCATTGGGTTTGGCATTTCACTCCTATTTGGCTGGGGATATTGTTTATAAATGAATTTTCCTAACGTGGCCCTGGCTGGGGACCCATACGTACCTTACATCATTTGCAATGGTTTCAGGGTTTTACCACTTAAGGGGGGATGTTGGTGTGAATATGGTATTTTACCTATCTAGTCCATTCAAGAATGTAGAATTCACATCCATCTGATATAATTTGAAATATTTATGTGTTGCAAAAGCTAAAAACATCTTGATAGCTTCCATTCTTGCAATCAGAGAATTTTTTTTCTCAAAATCTACACCTTCAACTTGTGAGTAACCCTTACACACAAGTCTAGCCTTGTTCCTGACAACTTTTCAATCTTCATTCATCTTGTTCTGGAATACTCAATACCAATCACATTTTTGTTTTCCGATCTTGGGACCAATTCCCAAGTCAGATTATTCTCTATATGTTCTAACTCTTCCTTCATTGCTTTGATCCAATTCTCATCTTTGCACATGCCTTAGTCACTATTTTTGGTTACACCTCTGAAAGTAAACATAAATTTACTTGTTCCTATGTCATAGTAGATTTTCTCCTTGTCAACACACCTTTTCTCTTATCTCCAATGATTTGAGCTTCTGAATGATTCTTATGCACATACTTGGGAGTCTTAGGATTCTTTTCTAGAGCTTCTTCCTCTTCAATTGTCAACTCTTTTCCTTTATCTTCAGCCTTTTCTTCTTCACTATAAGGGGATTCATCAGATTCATATCCTTCTATCAGTACTGAACTTTTATGTGGTTCTTCATCTACTTTAACACTTCCAATCTCAACAATATTCTTCAACCTTCTATTGTAACACCAGTAGGACTTGCTTCTTGTAGAGTATCCAAGGATGATTTCTTTATCAGATCTTACATAAAAATTTCTTAAGTTCTCTTCATCTCTTTTGATATAACATTTGCATCCAAAAACTTTGAAATATTTCAAAGTAGGAGGTTTTCCATACCATAACTCATAGGGAGTCTTTGAACTGCTCGTTCTTGCTTGACCTTTGTTAAGAATGTAGACTATAGTATGAATTGCTTCTCTCCAATAGACATCTAGAAGATTAGCTTCCTTCATCATTGTCCTAGCTGCTTCTTGAACTATTCTATTTTTCCTTTTCACAACTCCATTCTGCTAAGGAGTTCTAGGGGTTGATAAATGCCTTCTTATTCCATGATCTTCACAAAAACTGTTAAACTCATTTAAAGTAAACTCACCACCTCTATCATATCTCAAACATTTAATTTTTATATTTATTTCATTCTCAACCATAGCCTTAAATGCTTTAAATTTTTCTAGAGCTTATGATTTTCCTTTAAGAAATGTAACCCAAACCATTCTAGAATAATCATCAAGTAATAACATGAAATACTTGTCACCACATGAGCTTCTAATTTTGGTAGGTCCACATAGATCTGTATGCACTAACTCTAAGGGACCTATGGTAGAGTATTCTTTTGTCTTGAATTTTTTCTTTGTTTTCCTTCCCACTTGACATTCTTTGCAGATTGCATTGATAGGATTTGTAATATTTGGAAAATCTCTCATAACATCAATAAAACTTATCCTCACTAGGCTATCAAAATTAATGTGACCCATTCTTCTATGCCATAAAATACTTTCATTATTTTGAGATATAAAGCACTTTGCACCACTACCTTTGAGTCAATATAACTTACCTCTTATCCTTGTTCCATCAACAACTAAAGTACCAGGGCTTCCTTTTTGATTTCACAACCATCATTCTGAAATACAATATTATATCCTTTGCTAAATATTTTTCCTACACTTAGAAGATTATGATGGATATCCTTGGGTCAAACCACAATAGTGGTTTACAAATTTTATGAGGAAGGAAATTTGATTTTTCTTCCTCTCCCCATACTCAATGGGTTCGGTCAAACTCTATGGTTTGGTTGAACCACCTTTTATGTTCGACCGAACCCTAAAACACAAACAAAAAATAAATAAATTTAAGGGGTTCAGTCGAGCATGGGTTCGACCGAACCCCCTCAAATAAGGCATAAAAAAAAATCCGAACTTGTCACTGTCATTTTTTTCTTTTTTCTACTTTCCTTGTGCTCTGTGCATGTTGCGAACGACGAACGTGAACATCAAACGGAGAACGGAAAACTCGACTTCATCTCTCTGGCGAACGGAAAACTTGACTTCATCTCTCCACAGTTTATCAACCCGACTTGTATATCTCACCAAGTTTGTCAAATTCAAATTTCATAGACTTGAAAATGCGTTTGTTTGTTAAATTTCTAAACCCTAAATGCAAATTTTTTTAAATTTGTTGATTTGAAACTGCATTTGTTTGAAAGTTTCTAAAGCCTTTTCAACATACACTATTTCTATGATACATTTCTACTCTGTCAAAAAATTAACATGCCCTGTCTATGCTTCCACATTTGCATACATTTCTACCTAGGGCACCTCAATTTGTTGCGGGGGCATTATATCAAGAAAAGCGGAGTTCATGGTAATTTTTGGTAGGTATGATACAGAAATAGTGTTTCCATTGTATGCACCTATATCAAACAATTCATTAACAAATTTATTTGAGGCATTATATCAAACAGTTCATGGTAATTTTTGACGAAGTATGATAGAAATAGTGTTTCCATTGTATGCACCCTATATCAAATAGTTCATTAACAAATTTATTTGAGGCATTATATCAAAA
>VDFB02341668.1:0-11946 GCA_007258455.2 Sequoia sempervirens
TGGGAGAGTTATCAAACAAATTATAGGGAAGCCATAACCATCATGAGATTTTAATCATGCTTTTGATTGTTCATAATCATCTGCATAAAGTTCATGTACATACAATAACTCTTTTTTTATCATATTCACTATGTACATGGGATCAATGAGTATTCCCCTTTTCGGGTTTCTGCAAACTTGATATAAAGAAGACCATCAAGTGTAGTTATAGAAGAATCAATATATGTAAAAGAAATTTCAAACAAAATATTGGTTTTTCCTTTATGATTTTGAATATTAATAATGTTTATAAAGATAGAAAAATCATTATCATCTTCTTCAATTGATAAGTAGGAGGTGTTTTTCCACAGCGTGTCAAATTATGATATTGCTATCAGGATTCAACCGTGTAGTTTCAAGTCAAACTCATTGACCCATGTTTCGTGAGTAGTGGTTCCGGCAGAACATCTATGATATTGAATGGTCCTGCTTTCATTGCATCTAGGTGATGCTCGAGGAGGTGAAGCAGTCCATCACGGGGCCGGACGATTAGCTTCCTTCTAACAAATACTGAGCGAATCGTCTTCATGAAGAATAGGACTAACGATGACCATGAAAACATCATTCGCGATTCGATATATATCATAATCTTCTATTATCATTGTATTGAACAAAAGTTTGTTGAATGGGTGGCAATGGGCTTGTAAATGTTGTAAGTATTGATTAGGTGAAAAAACCAATTTATTTCCTTTGTCATTAATAGGTCATCCGACTGGATTTTATTAGAATGAGGTCTTGCGCTTGGTTATAAATATGCTTATATCTTTCCATATCATGTTGAGGTGTACGATGATATTGAAAAAATGTTTTTGCATTAAAGTTTGGTGGTAAAGGTTTAATTGTTTGAATATGACTAATTGGAGGAAGTTGAATCATATTCTTGTTTAAAAATTACAACATGATCACATGGAAAGGGAAATCAGAGAAACAATATGAAAATTTCTATCTCTTGGCCCTAAATTTATATCTAGAGTTATGTTCCGGTAGTTATACGTCTCAATATTATGAGCAGTTTGACATGAATGTTTATCAAGTAATGAATTTTTTGTTTTTCTTTTTAAATGATTGATAGTTGTTTTGAGGCATGACTTATATGATTGACCAATAGGAGCCTATGAAGGGGTACCTTCATACCAACTAATCGATATTCGATAATCATGAAGGGTTATACAAAAACGTGTTAAGGATGGATATTTCATTAGCAATTTCTTATCTTGAATATTAGTTTGTAAGTTACCTATAAACACCCTTTGAATGTCAACATCTTGAGGACTATAGGAGAATTTCAAATAAAGGGATTAGTATCATTTCATAAAGTTTTTTTATTTTCTCTTTAGGTCCTTGATTACAATGAACTAAATTTGTTAATGTAACTTGAGGACTGATGTTCACTTGAAAGTGTTGGAGGAAATCACTAATGAGTTGTGTAAAGGAGGTAATTGATTGTTTGACAATGAACAAAACCAATCCAAGGCCATATCTTTCAATGATCTAGAAAAGAGTTTCACTATGAGTGAATCTTCAAAAATAAAGTCTCTACACAAGGTAGTAAAAACTAACAAATGGTTATTAGGATATTTTTTACCATTGTACTTTCCAAAGCGAGGTATTTCAATGTTTTGTAGTATAGGTGTATTTAAAATAGTGAACATTAATGAACTATGTGTAAGGTATTTTGGATGTTTACTATTGGTTTGATTTTGGTTTAAGTTTGAAATTTGTTGTTGTAATAATCTCATGCTTTAAATAAAAAAGTTGATTTATCACAAAATCATTGGGCCACATGTTGTGAGAGTTTTTCAAGTATGGTGAACTAGTATGGAGGAATGGTGGGATATTATATTTTATGTTTAGGAGGGGTGATGAATATGGAGGTGTTATAGGTGAAGGGACAAAACTATTATAATTTCCACTAGAAATTCCTAAGCTTGAGTTTAAACCATTGTTATATTCCATCATTGATGCTATGATTGGAGGTGTAAAGTTGGGAATAAAAGGCATTATTGTGGGAGAGGAAACTTATTTTCCAAAAGGATTTTGAGCATTAGTCAAAAATTTCGTGAAACTAGCTACCAAAGGAATATTAGAATCTACTATATTAGCTAGGCTACGTAACACTTCTATCCCTTCCTAATCATTTACCAACTTCCCAATGCTATCCAAAAGAGGAATTGCTTCTCCATCCAAAGGTTCAATGCTTAAGAATTGTTGAATTCATTGTAGGTCTTTATCCAATTATTCTAGATTATCATTGGGGACCTTAGAAATAACATATGCCAAGTCCACATAAATGTTAGGTTACAAAAAAGACATGGGTAATGTGGGACTAGGGAGGGAATATAAGATGGATTGGGTAGACATAATACGTTGAGTGAAAGAGTTATAAGAATCAAGCTCAACATTGGCTATGATTGCAACATAGGAAGCCATAAGTCTACAACTACATCTCACGTGGGTATTAGTGAAGTGACACAAGGTCATGAAGCTCATAAATTTTCTACAAGATTCAAAACAATTTAATGCTAATGCCTGATTAAATATAAAAACAAATCAATCTAATTAAAATCAGATAATATAAATGAAAATAGTATAAAAATACCCTAGTTTTTTTTTAAAATCCAACAAAAACCCTAGTTTTTAACAAAAATTAATAAAATTCTCTAATTTTTAATCCAAATACATAAAAAACACTATTTTAAGTGAAAATCCATTGCAAACATTCAATTTTCATCAAAATCCATGCTAAACTCAAATTTTTCATAAAAAATCTACCAAAAAACCCTATTTTGAAAAAAATCAACTAAAATTAAACAAATCTAATTGAAAATTTGATTAGAGCAAATAAAAAATCAAGAATTTTACCTGTTGGAGATGGATTTGAAATCGGATATCTGATTTGCGCTTTCCACTATGAGCCCGCCACGGTTAAGCCGAATGAAAATGTGAAAATGAGTTTTGGTCGCCCGAAATATAATATATATATATATATATATATGTCAACAAAATCGGATATCCGATTTGGATCAGATATCCGATTCTTAAATCTTGGTTTTTGCTCTACCTGGTGAATTTTAGAAACCCCAAAAAGTCAACTTCGGCTTTTAGCGTTTTTGAGTCGTGAAAACGTATTTTTCTCCATTGCCACTTTTGGCCCTGTGATCTATACATGCCATTGCATGAGTATTAGCAAACAGTGGTTCAGTTCAGGGGATCTTCCTCATGCTCTCATTCTGAAGGGAAGTCTATTGTATCCATTTCAGGAAAAGGAAAGGTTGTTACAAATGTAGTTATTGTGACTAGCAATCATGGCCTCAGGCGCAATATAAAGTTTACAAAGTTAGTTGAATCTTATACAATTCCATTCTACAAAAGTTATTAAAGGATTTAAGATCATAACCTTGGAAAACCCCTGACCTTTGAAGGAGCCTTATCCTGATTGGTGTGATGGGAATGCTTTTTTTCAGTACCATCGTGTTACCGGGAATGATACCGAGAGTTGCATGCGCCTACATCATGAGATACAAGATCACATTGACGACGGTACCATTCGTCTTCATGGGAAGAAGCAGAATACGAATAAATCAGTCACAAAGGCCAATAGCAAGTTGCATATTTACATGGACCCATTTTCGTCCCATTCTACAAACTTGATTATTGACCCTTCTAATGCTTCTCCTAAGCCCTCGATGTATGTTAATATGGTTTCGATTACTCCTCTCCCACAACTTGCAAATAGTTCTCCAAATGTGATTTTCACCTCGCAGGACTTGCCTTTGAATAATAAGCCCTCTCCCTTATACATTCTTGCTTCCCTGAATGGAAACTTTGTGATAGGAGTCCTAGTCGACCCCGCGAGCTGAGTCAATGTAATTACAAAGGAGACGTTATGGCTAAATTCATTACAAAGGGAGGAATATAAGAAAATGAAATCTATCATACATACTCATGACTATCTGTCTCAAGCCATATGGCTCTATAACTCTTTTTGTCCTAGTTGTACCTAGGGTTGTGGATACAACTTTTGATGTTATTTCAGAATCTGATTTGTTCAGAGTGAAGTTGGGCATTCCATGGCTAGCTTCCATGAACGGAATCGCTTATGTTATTCACAAGTGTTTAAATTTCTCCCATGAATGTGTCGTGCACGACACTAGCTATCAACCATTGGTATCACGTGTGGGTTATTCCTTGGATCATTTTTGGCCCACCTTGGTTGGTTCGCTCCCTCCTAGAATGGACCTGCTCTATCGAAACTACGTAAAGTACAAAACTGGGGGCAAAAGACAGTCAAAAGGACTAACCCGGTAGCACAACAACAAGTTGCTTCATCCTCTCAAAAGGGAAAGGAGAAATATATCCTTACTCAGGGCGTCACCTCTGCCTCCCTCCCTAGAGAGGAACTTTGGGTTACTACTCCTGGTTTTCGCATAAGAAGTCTAATGGTACCTACCTGGTGTAAAGCTAAGATCCGGGTATCCAACCTACCTACCTTACCCAAGGTGCCTAGGCCCATTCGGTATGGGAAGGGCAAGGGTCCCCATGGGGAGTCGTCTATGTCTCAGCCTCTGCAGCATAAAAGAGGGTTATGCTATAAATTTTGGGCATGTGGGAACTAGAGGACAATCTTGTACTTTATGTTATGAGGATTGATACCGATAACAAGTGTTTGGGAGGTTGATATAAATGATACATTGGGTATATCTAGTTTGGTCGACTTAGATATGAATAAAGTCTTTCAAATCCTTGGACGGGTTTTCCTCAACACAAACTCATAATTGAGGATGAGCTTAATAGAATTGATATGGTTCAACACACACAATTGAACCTAGAGAAGAGGATTTTTGGCTCAAAAAGTTCCAACATATAGGGATGAACTAGAAAAATCAATCCAAATAGAGACCTTAAAATAATTATCATCCAAGATGACAAGGTCTCATGTCTAGGGTTTGAAAACAAGCAACGATGTGTCAATGAAAGGATAAGCCCAAGGCCATGATTAAGCATTGCTTCAACATGATTTTCCTTGACAAATAAAAAAAAATCGGTAAGGTTTCGCATGGTGATAAGGCAATCTCATATGAGGTCTAGGCCCTACCAACTTAGTCTTTGAGTATGCTTAAGGGAGGGGCCTACCCACAAAATATCCAATTAAAGTAAATGTTTCTAGCTAGTGGCATGCATTATCAAATTCAAAAATTAGAAGAACAACATATGTGGTGTCTCAAAAGACATACCTCATGAAACACTTTGGGTACAATTTTTTAGAGATGTTTGGGTGGCGTGACATTGCTTGTCGTCATCAAACCTTCAACTCTAGTAGTAGTCAAGAAATAATGAAATGTTGAGGCCATTTAAAGTGGGCAAAAAATGCTCATAGATTGAGTGACAGAAAGGACACTGCAATAAATGCAAGTAAAAGAATAAAATTCCTACTTTTTTGAAGCAATGACATTCATAAAAATGTGCACAAGAAACCTTAGTAGAGCCAAAAAAAAATAGATTTTTTTATTTAAACCACTTAACTTAAGAGTCTTGATGTAAATTTTTATAATGATTAACACTGTAGTTATCATATCATTATAGAAATGAAACTTACTTTGTCATAAAAATATCTCACAAAATATAAAACTTAATATTTACCCTTCTTTTTAAATTTGAAGGCATTAAATATTAATACCTAATACAATTTGAAAGCAGTACATAGATTTTGTGAAAAATATTAATAGTATCTTTAATATAAGAAAAGTATAAACTTTAGTTTAATTGGAGGTGTACAAACTTTTTAATTCTATTTTATGTATAAATAAAATAAATGGACACATAAAGGTGAGTTCTAAAAAATTATTATTTAAATAAAATTATGAATTAGTATTTATATTTTAAACACATCTATAAAAAAAAAAAGTGGAGAGATGTCAATTTGAAGCTATTTTATTTAGTTAAAAGTTACTTTATTTGACATTAAAATTTATTATATCTAAATAAAATAGATTTAAATAAATTTATGTCTCTCCATTTATTGTATTTACATAATTTTTTTTTTTTTTTGTTTTCTTCTACATTTTCAGTTTGATTAATTATTTAATTATTTAAAGTTTATATCTTCATTTAACTTGTGTTCATTAAATTTTTAATTATAATTCACAAATTAAAAAATATCTCAAATTAACAAATTATAATATTTTCTTTTTCCACTCAAACATTTAAAAAAATTGATTAAAGATTGACATGTAAATGACTCTCAAATAAAAGATTAAAAAATATATATTAACATCTCAACATTAATAATATATACATTATAAAGTAAAAAAATAATTTCTATTGTCATAAAAGAAGGCTCTTAACCGACCAAACTAAAATAAAACTTAAGAACCTAATTTATATATTATTAAAAATCTAATATAAATAAAGACAAGTTTTTTAAAATTTATTATATAAAACAAATTATAAATAATATATACATGGTAGAGTAAAAAGTATTTTTATTGTCCAAAGGGGGTCTAATGGGTCCACCAAACTAAAGTGAATCCTATAAATTTATTTTGGCCCAATTTATATATTATTAAGAAATGTAATGATAAAGATTAGATTTTATTAGAGTTAGAATGAGATTATGGAAATCTATATATAAGCAGATGATAATGTCTAGTGAATGTTCATTGTGGATATATGCGAGGAGAAGCAAGTTCGTTGGAATTTTTCAATAAGTAATTGTTGGGCGGTGGTTTCTACTTCGGACTATTGTGGTGTTCTGTTCTGTTGTTGATCTGTGGGGCCCATAGATTGTTTGGCCTCATGGACGTTATTAGAAGTCTTCATTCATTCATTCAATGTAGTCATAGTTCAAGATTTACAGAATAGTTAAAAAAAGGTAAGAATTTTGACTCTGAAATATATATTTATTTATTTTTATGAGGAGGAGAATAGAATAAAATAGAAGGCTTTTCATATTCAGAGGTCAAAGACAATTAAAAGAACAGAGAACCCAAACCGTTAATATATACAGCACACTTCAAAATAAAATATTTTGCCCTATAAATAAGCAGAAAATATGAAAGTAACATTCAAGAGTGAAGTGGGAGAAATTTCTGAAAGAACAGTTGCTGGGCCTAAGAAAGCCTGTGAAGGCAGGCACCATATCAAGAGGGTTATGAAGAATGCACATTTAACAAACCCTAATGGCTGGATTGGTAGAAGCAATACCCATAAAAGAACCAAATTTGATGATGAAGATAAGCTTAATTTTGCCCAACTGAGCATTACAAAAGATGGACAGAAAACTAACATTCTTCAAGAATCAAAGCTGCAAAATGTCCCTCCAAATTTCTCTAAAAACCCTAGGCTGGACAGTCCACCTTCTGGGGTTATATTCTTATGCAATAAAAGAACCATGCCTCTATGCTTTCAGTATGGTTTGTTTGCACTGCCTCAGTCACAGTTATAAATGGTACAGAGCATTGTCCCTGGAACAAAGTTGTTCCTTTTTGATGTGGATTCAAGAGAGTTGCATGGGATTTTTGAGGCCACTTCACAAGGTGGTAACCGTATACACCATACGGCTTTTGGCAGATCTTTTCCTTCTCAGGTGAGATTTGGCATATGCAGGGAATGCAAACCTATAGCTGAGAAAGATTTCAGAAATGTCATAGAAGAAAACTACTTCACTCGGAACAAGTTCAAAAATGAGCTATGCTCACAACAGGTTTTGGGTCTTCTGAAATTATTTGGGCACAATGAAAACTTGGGACAAAACCAGGTAAGCTGTTTGTGGGCAGAAGAAAGTAAATCTGAGCAAACTTTGAATATCAGTAAGGGAAATGAAATTACAGGTGGTAATGGCAATTGTGTTAGTGGTTCAAACTACACCCAGAGGAATACTCAAGCATCTAAAGTTGATTGCAGACATCAGATCAATATGCAAAGCCATCAAGTATCCAGTGAGTCAGTTGAAAAATGTGATCAGGGGGAGTCTTCTACAGTTGAGAATTTGCAGTCATATGGTTACTTAAGGGCTGAAGACTCAAAGATAAATGTGCAAGTATATGAAGGGAAACATACATTAAGGCTTCCAGATGAAGAGGATCATTTATATGAAGATAAAGTTTCATGGCGTGGCTCAGAATTTACTGAGTGCCAGATAAACATGGAACATAGTGGGAGGATAAGCACTTGTGAGGATATTCCAAAGAATAGAATACCAGGGAATCATCTTAATAACTCATGTCCTCAGAAGGTAGAAAAAGTTTCAATGGGCAGTAAGCACTTTTCTGCGTGCCAACTAAACATGGAACAGCCCATCAGGATAAGCTCTTCCCAGGATCATCTCAGTAACTTATGGCCCCCAAAAGAGGAGGAAGTTTCAAAGGGCAGCCTAAACTTTTCTGGGTGTCAGCTAGACATGGAACTTACCAGCAGGGGTCATATTCAAAATAAAAGAATTTCAGAGGATCAACTTCACAACTCATGTCCTCTGACAGAAGAGAAAGATTTACCAAACTATACTGAATGCCAGTTAGGTATAGAACATACCTGCAGAATAACCTCTCGGGACCATACTCTAAAAGAAAGTATCTCCAGGGATCATCTTCATAGCTCATGTCCTTTAAAAGAAGAGAAAGCTTCATGCAATTTTTCTGAGTCATGGCCAGACATGGAACATATTGGCAGCTCTTCGGACCATAATAAAAGGAGGAGAATATCAGAGGATCATCTCTGTAACTCATGTTCTCCCAAAGAAGAGAAAGATAAATTATTTTTTTCTGAGTTTCAGTTAGGCATGGAACATATTGGTAGGGTAAATTCTTCCTACCATGCTCAAAAGAAGAGAATCTCAGAGGATCATTTGCATAATTCAAGTCTTTCTGAAGAAGAGAAAGCTTCACAGAACTTTTCTGGTTGTCAGCTAGACAAGGAACATACTAACAGGGTAAGCTCTTCCAATCATACAAGCAAGAAAAGAAGCTCAGAGGTTTGTCTTCATAAATTATGTTCTCATAAAGTGAAGAAAGCTATACCAAACTTTTCTGAGTGTCAGCCAGATATGGAACATACTGGCAGGGTGAGCTCTTCCAATCATATTCAAAAGAAGAGAATATCAGAGGATAATCTTCATAACTCTTGTCCACGGAAAGAAGAGAAAGCTTCAATGAGAAGTTCAAACTTTGCTCAGCATCAACCAAATATGGAACACACCAGCAGAATAAGCTCTTTCCACCAGTCTCCACAACATGAGTCTAGTTTTAGTATTCAGAAGAAGACAGTGTCCGAGGATTTTGTAAACAGGAGAAAATATCAGATGTTAACAAAAGAAGAAATATCTGAGAAAAGGCTTGAATGGTCTCCCATCAGGACCAATCCAAAAATTTATAGCTGGGCATCCGGTTACATCAATCACCTCTCTCAATTTGCCTACCCCTCCAAACTGGAATACCTTAAGTATTAAGAATTATACAAAATTAGCAGGTTTTCTCCCTGGCATCTAAACAACAGATCAGTAAATTTCTGAGTCGTTTGGAGCTCTTGTCTTTTGTATATAAATTCTGATGACAACCTTGACAATTACACAAAATTCGAAGTTTATTATCAGTTATTTTCCTACAAGATCAGTAATTCTCTGTCATTTGGATCTCTTTTCTTCTGTGTAAACTCTGACAGTAATTCTCTGTCATTTGGATCTCTTTTCTTTTGTGTAAACTCTGATTAGACAAAGAACTCTGTAGCAAGCTTGTTTTCTCTATGCTTTAGGCTTAGGTACTTTTTTCCTCGAAGATGTCATTACTTACATTAATTTATTTAAGCCTGTATATCTAGAGCAGCAGCCAGTCTTTACAGACTCCCTTCAATTTATATTTGTGTACCCATTGACTATAATTATACATAGGTGTAAGGGTTTTATTTCAGCCTTGTTAAATTTTTCAAGGGTAATCAATCAAATGCAATCAATTAAAGAAGTTGGACTGATATTTTGAAATAATTAAAAATTAATTACAGAAATGAAATGAACTGAAAATAATACTTAGCTTTAAAAGACATAATGGGAAAATGATGTGCCAGATGTCAGTGACTATTTCAACTTGGCTGTAGACTTTGTGGGCTCTTTTTGATAAAGATCTTAGGTTGTAAAGATTAATTGTTTGTTGCTCTAGTTCACCTCTACATTTATGGACCTAATCTCCTTGAGTGTAGTTATAATGTCTTTGGTGTTTCTACTTATTCATTTTGTATATGTGGATTTAGCTCTAATACCGAAAAAAGACATTAGTGTCTAAACAAGACACTATCACCTAAAAAGGAGAGTAGTGCTCCATTACTTAGGTGTCCTATTTTGGGCGTTAGAGTCCTTTGACACACTGCAGTCCTTAGCTTTGTTTAACAATGGACATCTCCAATAATTTCCTAGGGAAACTTTGCATATAGAAGTAATTCCCCATGGTCTCATGAGTTTTTCCAACCGTCACTTTGTCAGCAAGTGTCATAATCTAAAAGTTATGTTGTCTCTTACTTTGGAAAGCATGTCTTTGCATGGCAACCTGTTGTCATTCCAATTGGTGGAGGGATTGTACCTCTTGGTGGAGCAATCTCTTGTGAAGGTTTTGTAGTCAATCTATGCATCGTCGTCCCTTACACTCTTCATTGATGATAACCAATCTAAGAAATTCAATTTGAACTGTCATTTTTTGTAGATTTTTAGGGTTTCACTACCATAGTCCTAAGGTTTCTCGAAATCCCTTAAATCCTAAACCTTTCAGCCCCTTTCTATGCCCTAGTTTTTATGTTTTAGTTGACCATCTTGGCCCATTGTAGATCACTTATATTTCTGTCTTCGATGTCATCTATCAATCAACCCCTTTATTTTGCTAGTCGACTGGGCCAATTAATTGTGTTCCTCTTAAAATCACTTAAGTCTTCTATGAGTGTGCTTGATGGTGGCCCCTACCATTGCCCACTTGGCATCCATGTGACCAATTATTATTTGAGCACATCTATCCTTTAGAGCACGTCTTCATAATCTATGAGCCCTTCAAAGTTGCACTCATGTGTTATGATTCCACATGGATCCCACTATCTACTAGCCTTCTCGATTGTATCTTTCTTATGGGTCCTATGAAGTTGAGGTGGCAAACTCTTATTGGCAGTGCATCCATTCAATACAACACAACTTGTCAATGGAAGCAAAAGATAATCATGCACTCATGGGTAAGTGCACAAATATGGGGGGCCAAAAAGTGGCCACTTCACTTTTTGGTCCCAAAATAGCGAAAACGCAAATGCATTTTGTTAAAATGTGCTCGTGTTATGGGTTGGTTGTGAGTGGGCCTAGGCTCAATCGTTACCAAGCCAAAACGCAAGTGTGTTATAACGTGCTCACATTATGGTTTGAATTTCAAAAAACACGAGCACATTATAACACACACTATTTGAATGCATTCACAAAACATGAGCGCGTTATAAGGCACTCGTGTTATGGTCTATATTGAAAAAAAAATCATCTCTTTTTTTTTCTTTTTCTTGTACTTATGTTTCAGGTAAACTATAAACATGAAATAAACATTTACATATAGACATTTACTCTCTTATATTTTAAGTTATATTTCATGTATATAGTTTCAAGATGTTTGAGAGTGGTTTCAGATCTCTAGGAGTTATAATGTAAAGTCTAGTTTTTGGAAGATTTTATAATTTTTAGACTTAGTCAAATTTCAATAATTAGTATGTCAAATTTCAATAATCAAGAGGTCAAATTTCAGTAATCAACAAGTTGTACCATATCTCTCTCTCTCTCTCTCTCTCTCTCTCTCTCTCTCTCTCTCTCTCTCTCTCTCTGTTTATCCCTTATGCTCTAGACCTCTCTTTACTTCTCTTTATCTTGCCACTCTTTGTCCTCTCTTTACTTCTCTTTATCTTGCC
>VDFB02341669.1:0-25942 GCA_007258455.2 Sequoia sempervirens
GAGTAATACAAACCCACACACACATTAATATTTTTTGGCATTGCATTGAAGAAATTTTTTTCTCTTATACCTACCCTTGGCTAGACATGGAGGTATATAATATTGGTTTATGGGTTTATTCTGTAAGTAGTTGACTTCACAGAGGAAGACTAAAATCTTCTTAATGTCCCGTGTCAGGTGTGAAAGCATATGAATCACTTGCTGAAGGCACCATTTTGTATTCATCCAAAACCGGCTTGTTCTTTTTATGTTTCTTGCATGTGTTTTTTTAGGCCTTCAGAGATGTGTGCCTCGTGGTTTCTTCTTTGCACTTTTCATCTATTTTGATGATTATGAGATTGTTCCTCATAATTTTTCGGGTAGATATATTTGTAACCTTATTTTCACTCAATCAATTTTCAAACCACTCACATATTAAGGACCATTTCAATTAACTAGTCATCCATTACTTCATATGTTGTAGGTTGTGTCTGTGTGCCAATAAATCCTGATGATTGTAAGAACTTTAATCCTACAAGTGTACCCAATATTTCTCAAGTAAAAGTCTTACCTTATTTTATAGTACTTTAAATGGTTAATTGAAGGTGCTTCTTTAGATCTGAGATAGTTGAACCCTAGATTAAAATATGGTATTAGATGGGAAGTATAATGATAAAACTAAGGTCCATTGAACAAAAATTATGAACATAATTTAAGTTAGACTATGAATAGTGTTACAATTATAATTATTTCTCCTTTACCTACCTCTGCATTAATGAAAAAGATAGATTCCTATAAATCTAACCATGAAAGTGTTGAAATCTGCAGTATCTACAAGACTCTGGAAACTATCAAACATATTCTTTTTGAATGTTTTTATGCTCAGGAATTTTGGTACTTATTCTGCCATAAGCTGAAGGTCTGGAATAACAATGGTAAAATTAATTGGCATGATATTCTGTTTTGTAATTTCAAGCTCCAGTTTGATTGTAAGATATTTTGGTATTTCTTATCCAATGAGATCATGTGGCATTTGTGGAAGGCAAGAAATGATGATAAATTTAAGGGTATCAAGAGGGTACTTACTGATTCTTGCAAGAGACTCACTTTCTACTCTGTTGCTCTGCAGGTTTCAACTCTTGTGGAGATCTCAATGGAGAATTTCTTGAAGTCAATAACTGAAGGTGTTGCTAGCAATACCAGAGAGGATATGAGAAGTGGACCCGCTTGTAGGTTGAGCTTGGAAGAGACCATGTTGTTCCAACAAACATTTGATGAGCTCCAGAGAGCAATTGATGAAGCTGCAAGCCCAAAAAGACAGTGCGACCCCCAACAGTTGGACCTCCAAGGAGAAACAATGGCGAACCTTGATATTGAAGAAGTCAGCAATGAGGAGAATGTAATCAACACTATGTATTGTTTACACTGATTTGAATAGCAGCAACATGTGGTGTTGTTAACAGCAATTTGTATTATCTATGATGGTTTTGAAAACAACTGGTGCTTTTTGGTTTCTTTCTTGTTGTGTAAAGTACTGATACAATATATTTCCTATTATGGAAATGCTTTGATGTTGTACTGATCCTAATGTCAGATAGGCATTTTCATGACATGTAATGGACCTTAAACTATTTTTAATACAAAAAAAAAAGATAGTAGATATTGGAAGTTCATTACATGTCTCATGTATGTGTTAGTATTTTAATTTTGTTTAAGTTGTTCAAGAGCTTGATTAGGTCAAGAATATGTTCTACAAGCTCTATTCTCTTGACACTACTTAGCATTTTCCCTACACGTTTTATCTTCAATCCAAATGTTTCTTAACTCATTCCCTTGTTAGCCCTTGGTTGTTCTCAAGTGTAATGCTTTTTCTATGCATCTTGCAGTTTGTATGTATGGTCAGTCATCTCTTATGAAGCATGGATAACCTTTCATGGAATTGTTGTTGTAATTAGACAATTTCCATTGTGAGAATAATCATTTAATTTGTATGGAAGTAAGTCTTTTTCATATTATTTGACTTGGTATTGTAAACTTGTCTTTGTAGGATTCTCTTGGGGAGAACATCAGAACTGTGATGATAGGTAGATTTGTACAACACCATAAATTATTTGGCATTATCAATATATTGCTTATAGAATACTCTATGCAAGTAAAATGGAATGTGCAATGACAATTGGTCTCGAATTCAAATCTGAATATAAGTACATTATACACAAGAAGATGGAGAATATGAACTATAGAATGGTGAAGGGAATTTGGGCCAAGCTGAGCACGATGATTCTTTGAAAAATTTCAATAACAGTGATAGGGAAGATTGTATGAATGTCTTCAAGAAGAATTTGATGAATTCAAAGAAAAACCAGGTGTTTGACAGAGGAAAGTATGGGCCTTTCTTATGGGTGGCCTTGAGCCATCATTTACCAAAATGAAATCTGATTTTGTTGCCAAAGGAATACAGAGGATTAAGGGTTTCTAGTGCATGGATGACTCTTGACAATCCTCTCAAAAATTTCTATTCCATGCACAGTAGTTTAGGAAATAAAAGGAATAGGAATTGCTACTACATGGACAATCCTGATATTCCTTCTTTTAAAATAAATCTTTCCATGTACAATGCTATAGGTTCATGTTCTTCTCCATTTCCATTCATTCCATCTTGCTCACTGGTCCATCACCTTGAGTTTGGTCTGCTCACCCAGAAATCTGGATCCTTGCAATGATCTCACAATCATTCATCCCCAGACGGAGCCACTGTTAGAACTATAAAGTTTTGAAATTTTCATGGCTGCACATACTCATTAGTTCCCAAAAATTCCCATACCATAAGCACAAGAATCCTCTCTTCATAACATTTTTTCCTATATTTTGTCATGTGATCCCATAGAATTCATCTAACCCTGAGTATTTCAATGTATAATTCATATCGGCAAGAGATGGTGAGGGTCTCCCCGATCCATAAAGCATTTTATATTAACGTATATTTTTTGCAGTCTATCAGCAAGAGTTCAGGAATGTCATACTGATATGATTTCATCTAAAGACACATATCGTCAAGACGCAGTTCATTATCTCAGCGACCAAAGGATCCTATCGGCAAGAAAATATTCATCGATATAAGTCATAACGAGCACATGTGTGTTATACCGATGAAGCACAAAATGATTGTCAGTGAGACCTAAGTCATTGGTGTAACTCATAATGGGCTTATTTGTGTCTTACCGATCATGATGCAATTCCAGAGCATCAAAAATGAATCTGCAATATTCTCAATAAGTTTCCTGAAAAAGTGGGTCCCGTCGGTAGTATAGTACCATCAAGGTGAGTTCGAGGAAGTCTTGCTGACCCATCATATCGCTATAGCGGAATTATATCGGTAATAGGACTTTGTGATATTCATTGTCTTGCAGATAACAAGATTCATCGGCAAGATTGGCATCATCGAAGAGAGATATGGAAGTCAAACCGAATATAGCTTTATCAGTACGAGAAAATTTTTATTTCAGCGATCAGAATTGTCGAAGGAAGGTTCTTGGCAAGATACAAGTAGTTGAAGGAAAGTCTCGGTGACCCCCAAAGTCACAGCGATAAGTTATCATTGGTGAGAATCGTAGCGATACACTTAAGACTGAAGGAATAATTCTCGGGGAGACTCAAAACGTCGATATGATTGCATGAGACCATAGCGACATATGATCTAATGGCTATCGGTGAGACTCAAAACATCAATGAGACTATGTGATACCAAAGTGATGTAATATTGGTTGTCGAAGAGACTCAAGGCGTCGGAAAAACTACATGATGTCTCAGCGGGTGTCTAATAAACATGGAAAATGACCGAATAAAATAATTGCCCGAGATTTGAATATGAAGGGATGCTACTTGATTGATCTCTCACCGATGGTACATTTCAACGAATATTTTTTAAAAAAAAATTGCATTGTTTCGTCGAAATTTCAATGAACACAACTGACAAATCACCGAAAAGGTTTGACGAAGTTGCTATAGCTATGATGAAGGCTTCATCGTAACTCCTTGTCTATTTAATCGCAATTTCGATGAATTCCACCGAAGAATAACAAAAAAGGTTTGATGAAGTTGCTTAGCTGTGACGAAGGCCTCGTCGTAACTCCTTTCCCATTGCGTCACAATTTCGACGAATTCCACCAACGAATCACATAAAAGGTCTGACGAAGTTACTTAGCTACAACGAAGGCTTCGTTGTAAATACTTTCCCATTTCCTCGAAATGGTGACGAACTTCTAGTGTTCTTTCAACACTTCGGAAGAGCCATTACAATTGCATTTTGGTTGTAATTCATCGGTGGATACACAAAGTTTTCATCAATATTCTGATGAACATCTGAGTCATTTTATGATGCCGACAATCGACAAATCTGCACCGTTATTTTGACGTTTAATTCATCATCGGGCTTGCGACAAAAAAATAGCGACAAAAATGTTTTCGTCATTTCGTCACTTTTTTGACAAATATTTGTCAAATGACCGACGAGCGTTTGTCGGAAAATGGTGTCAAATTTAGTAGTGCCTTGATGGAATTATTACAAGATTTGGCACTCCCAACATCATTTTAGATAATGCTAAGGCTTTTGCTAGTGCTCAGATCCTTGATTAGGCAATTAGGCATGAAATTTACTGGAAGACCTCATCTAATTATTACCCTCAGGGTAAGGACTTGGCTGAGTCTTCCAATAAAAATCTCATCAGGATTATCAAGAGGACCATTGAGTAAAATCAAAGAGTCTAGCATAGCAAATTGAAGACAACCCTTTGGGCTAATAGAATTACTCCTAAAAGAGCAATTGGTAACTCTCCTTTTATGATAGTTTATGGAAGGGAGGCAAGGTTACCATTATCATTGGAGCTACCTTCCCTTGAGTTGGCACATCAGCTAGAATTAGAAGGGAATGTTGCTATGGCAATAAGATTAGTTGAGCTATTGGAACTGGAGGAGACAAAGAACAAATCTATCCAAATCATAGAGACACATCAAGCATAGGTCAAAAGAAAATTTGACAAAAAAATATGTTCACAAAGTGTTTCAAGAAGGAAATCTAGTGTTGAAATGGGATGTAGACAAATCCAAAGTTGGAAGACATTCCAAAGTTGATGCCATTTGGAGTGATCCATATGTCATCACTAGTTGCAAGGAGGCCAATGTGTTCCACCTCTCTAAACTGGATGGTGAGGTTCTTCCAATCTCAGTCAATGGGATTCATCTCAAACCTTATTTTTGATGAGTTTTGAGTTTCATGTACATATTAGTTAGCTGTTTTATTTTCTAAGAATTGTATTTGCACACCCTACATTCTCCTTAAGGGAATGTATGTTGGTGTAGGTTTTTTTATATTTAATTTTCCTACACATTATTAAGCATACTTAGGTTATAGTAGACATGGTTTATGTGAGGAAACATTGTGTAATCCATTGATTACATGTGTCGCTCTCACCCACACTTGGGTGGTTGAGTCTCACTCCCTCTTTTAGCCTTTTATGCCACCTCACAAAACCACTATCCTCTCTCTTTTTGAGTAGGTTATGCCACATGTTTGGCATTTTCCAAGTAGGTATAACTTCCACCTAATTTGGTTATTTGGGAGTTATTACCCCTCTTGGAATTATATGCCCATATTATGCTATATAATCATTACTCACCTCTCCCTCCTAGCTAGTTCAAATAGTTCATATCAACTCAGTTAGTTCAATTGAGTGTTGATGCATATTGTATCATTTGGAGGGTGGTAATATTATTATTCAATTATTGCACCCTATTCTAGCATTTCATCCTCTTGTTTCTCTTATGTAGAAGGTTAATATTGGTTTTGTAGGTGATCCTAGATGCTCGAGTTCATCAGCAACTCTTACATGGTATCAAAGCATTAGGATCTATAAGCTCCTTCTTGAATTGGGAGAAATTCAGCATTGAGCTTTTGTTGGGTGCATTTTCAGCCTAAAAAGATGTTTCCATTGAGTTTGGAAGGCCGAACAAATGAATTTTGATATATAATACTCAATTTTTTGGCTCTCATATTTTTTTGACCATTTTGAAGGCTTGAAGAATCTTGGCAGAAATATTATGTATGGATCATATGAAATGTGTACTGTCACTACACACAAAGATTTTTTCCTGCGTCATCTTCACTAAGTCGATGGTCCAATCAAACCGATTTTTGTCAAATAAAATAAAAGAATATTCCATTTGTATGAAGATTCCTCCTCTGTCGATGCTTCAGAATATTCCATCGTAGATTTTGTTGATTGGTCGACCTCCCACCGACCTATGACGGTCATTTAGTCACATTTTTAAGCACGCAGGGAAGGGGAATATTCCTTTACAATGGGTGGGATAACATAAAATTTAATCATGCATTCTGATGATGTTATCCTCCATTAGCAATATTTCCCTTCCCTGCGTGCCTCTAACTCAGTCATCCAGAATCTGTTTTGCAAGAATTTTTTTTTGATTTGGGATAGAATTTTGCAAGCTTAGCAATGGTGTGATTTTTTTTTCTCAAGTGATCCAAGTTTTCTAGAAAACTAGTTTTCTCAGCAGATGTGAAGGATAGTTCTCAGTTTTTGAACTTCAAAAAATTGTAACTTTCACATACAACCTCAGATCAAGGTGATTCTTTTTTTTAAAGTTGATATTTTTCTAAGAACTACACATTTGTGCTATTTTTAGGTTCTAATTATGAGATTATTTTTTACTTTTAGTATTTGGATCCAATTTTGGACATTGTAAAACTCTAGTAATAACTCTAGAATTGTAAACTCACTAATTATAAAGTGCCACCATCATATTTTTCTAGGGGGGTCATTGGTTGAGTGAAAAAGGGGGGGTGATCTTCTAGTGTTTTGATTGATTTCATTTATTTTTTTGTGTGTTAGTTCAATGGGGAAAACTCAAATTAAACTCCTAACTCCATATAATTATGAATCATGGAAAAAATCAGTATGGACTTATCTAAGGGAAAAAGGTTACATGGGTTATGTAAAAGAATCTATTCTTGAACCTAGTGATGTTGATGCTAAGGAAAAATGGGAGATCAATCATGAGAGAGCTCTTGGTTACATTTGTTCACTAGTCTCTTTTGATTTACAATTTCATCTTGAATCATGTAAGGCACCTAAGGAGGCTTGGGAGACTCTTAAAAAATTTTATGGTAAAACTGATAAGATTAGGGGTTATCAAATTGATAATAATTTGATGAATCTTGATCTAAATTTTTTTTACCACATCCAAGACTAAATCTCCAATATTAAGCAACTAAGAACATAGCTAAAGGATTGCAAGATTACTAAGGAGGATTTATAGTTGATTCTCAATGTGTTATCAAACTTGGTCTTGAGTATTTAGTGTTTATTTTTGGATTTCACACCAATAGGATTTCTATGGGAACCACATATGTTGAGCCTAAATTTGATGCATTTTCACATCTTCTAATCCAAGAGGAAGCAAAGCTGATTCAAATGGGACTCATCAAGATTTCCAATTCACAAGCATTGGTGGCTAGTGAGCCTAAGGTACATAAAGAATCAGGGCATCCTGATTAAAAATAAAAGAAGAAAAAGAACAATCCACAGAAAGAATTTGAATCATCTTCCTCAAAAGAGGAATCATCTAAAAAGGAGAATCCCACATGTGCATATTGCAAGAAATCTAGGCATGATGAACATTAATGTTATTTAAAACAAATTGATGAGTTGAAGCATCTTTTAACAAAGAATAAAATAAATTTTCCTTCAACTATGTCAAAGGATTTGTCATCTTCTTCTAAAACCAATTTAGAGAAACAAAAGGGGGAAGCACTTGTTGCAATTGTAGATTCTACGTCAAGGAGATGGATCCTTGATTCTAGAGCCTCACATCACATGGCTTCATCATAGAGTATGTTCTCTTCATTTGAAACTTGTTAGTCACCAAACATCCTGGTGGCTAACAACACATATATGTGTGTTTGTGGGAAAGGATCTATTGACATAAACGAAGAATCATTCTATGATGTCATTTGTGTTCCTTCATTGTCAACAAATATCCTTTCTATCTATCAGATTACACATGGTGGGGAAGGAAAGAGTGTTGAGTTCACACCATATTTTGTGATTATTCAAGATTTGCATAGAAAATACATTATTGTAGTTAGGGAGGAAAATCATCAATCTCAAGTATACACCTCACATTTTTCCTTTGATGTTCCTTTGGCTAATGCACACACTTAGGCATCTAGTGTGAACCCTTTTGAGAAGATTCAATATGGTCAAGTGAATCTTGGTATTATTACAACTAAGGTTCAAGAGACATGTGTTGATACTTCATCTCCTACATCACCTATTGTTTCTGATGATACTAGTATTGCTACATCCATGGCTTCTATTGAATCAGTGCAACAAGACATTAATTGTCTTCCAGACATAGCTACTTGGGATGAGTACTTAACAAACATTGTAAGTTTGTTTTGTGAGTCTTATCTTGCAGACTTGGAGGACACAATTGAGTACATGCATCTTCTCTTTCATGAAGTTGCTTCATCTTCTTCATATTTTGAGGGGGAACCTTTTGACCCTCTTGTTCTTTACCCACATGATCATTCCTCACAGTTTGACATGACTGTGGCTACTATTGAGCAACATTTGGAGGAGACATCTTTGTCTTCAGAGAAGATATATTTGTCTTCAGATTTTGTTCTACATCCATCTCCACTAGGTCCTGAATTGTCATCATCTACAGTGTGGCCTAGAACACCTGATTTGATGGTGACAACTTTCGACATCGACATGAGGACATCTAAGCAGAGTTCAAAGACATCATACATTTTCATCATTCTTCCTTCATATTCCTTTCAGGAATGGGAAGATATCCTACATACATTCTTGGGTTTCTTTCTTCCTAAGGGGAGGAATATTGATTGGCGATCTTGGATCATCTTCAGCTTCTTGTTTCGAGCATTCACCAACAATGCAAGAGATTCTACATGGGGGGACTATATGGTATCTCTTCATCTTCTCTCTTAGGGAGGATTTTTTTTCTACGAGTTTTGTATTTCTCATATTTTGAGAGGTTTCATCATTGTACATGGGTACCTAATATGGCCATCTAGTCGGGGCCCATCTTTGCATCATTTCATCCTTTCACCCACCTAAGCTATGCTTAATGGTGGCTTTGGTGTATATTTTTTATATTTATTTTTCCTACACATTATTAACCATACTTAGGTTATATTAGACATGGTTTATGTGAGGAAATGTGGTGTAATCCATTGATTACATGTGTCACTCTCACCCACACTTCAGTGGTTGAGTCTCACACCCTCTTTTGGCCTTTTATGCCACCTCAAAAAACCACTATCTTGTCTCTTTCTGAGTAGGTATAACTCCCACCTAATTTGGTTATTTGGGAGTTATTACCCCTCTTGAAATTATATGTCCATATTATGCTATATAATCAACACTCACCTCTCCCTCCTAGCTAGTTCAAATGAGTTCATATCAACTCAATAAATTCAAGGGAGTGTTGATGCATATTGTATCATTTGGAATGTGATAATATAATTATTTAATTATTGCACCATATTCTAGCATTTCATCCTCTTGTTTCTCTCGTGTAGAAGGTTAATATTGGTTTTTTAGGTGATCCTGGATGCTCGAGTTCATCAGCAAATCTTACAATGTATGTTCTAGTTTACATGATTTTCTCCAAGTGCAAGCCTACACATGTTTTGGTTTTCCCTTGGGAGGCCTAGTTTTGTAAATCCCCTTAATGACTTTGTGCCCAATGGATTGATAAGGCCCCTAGTTTCAATGATTAGTAGGCAATCATCCTACAAAAATTACCATAAATGTTGACATTTTATGCCACCCTTTGATGACCCATCATTGATAAATGGTTTGAAAGATCCTACATGGGCCATCTTGCATGAAATCTCCTTCCTTCAATTAGTTGGATAAGTCCTTAAGTTTCAAAATTTTGGGCTTTCGCTTACGTCTCTACTCACATGCCTTATTTATCGCTCTTGCTCCTTTTTCTTTTCCTTCTATTTTTGCTAAGTATTTTTGGTTTCGGTTATTGGCCTTACCCTTTAACCCTTACTACTTCCCTTTGGTAAGCCTCAAGCCTTACCCCCAATCATCGAAATCCCAAGGATGATTCTCAAGATTTTTCCAATTCTTGGCTTTTCAGACTTTGGGGATCAGGCTTCCATCTTATAGCTTTCCACCTTTCAGTTCTGGTTGACCTTCGAAGCCCGATCAAAGACATTTCAATATTTATCCAACTCTTGGTTTGTCATACTTTGGGGTTTGGTCTTCCCTCTTACCACTTTCCATATTTTCAAGCAAGGCATAAGCCTTCCTCCCAATCTCGGAACCCTCAAAATCTCAATTTTTGCTTTTGGACATCAATCTTTCATCTTTCTCCTTTCTTCCTTCTCACTTTCACTCCTTCCTTCAAAAATTTGGCTAAGTCTTGAAGTATTCGGCCTTTTGGTTAGTACTCAAAACTTTTTTAGTCACCACCTAGGTTTTCATAACCTTTTCTACTCTCAATGTATCACATAGGGCTCATCCTTTCAAAGTTATAAAATGTGTCGATGTCTATAAATGTTTCCTTAACCTTTGAAAGCCTTGTCTAAGTAAAGTTGAGTCATTTCGGAAGTTTTTCTCAAGTTAGGAAACTTGCATCGGTCTCTGAAAAAGTTATCTAAACTTTTTGTTTCTCCACTTAATGATGATAGTGTGTGAACCAAGATCCTAGTACCTACAAAATGCAACAAACAAACATATTAGAAGATTGAAATGCAAGTTAAGACCAAGATTCCCCATAAAATCCATTTAACTATGCCTAAAATAGGAATAAAACAAGAACACAATTAAAGAAGATGGAAAAAAAAATTAAATCCTATTAAGAACATGCAAACTCTTGATCTTATGGGGCAGTTGGTGCCAATTTGATGTGGAAATTGGCCCTTTCCCAACTCCTTTGTAAGCTTTGTTGATTGATGATGAAGAGTGATCCACTTGGATGAAGATTCATGAAAGCTCCAAGCCAAAAATCTGCATAACCTAGCTAAGAACTCAATGGTGATGGATAGAATTTGCTAATGATTTGAGCATAGTAAGTTTACTCAAATTGTGGATGATCAAATGAGGATATGAGCTCTTTATTTATAGAATGACAAGATGGATGAATGTCAAAATTTGAGCAATGTGGGACTAACATTCATCCAATGGCATGATGCCACTTGTCAATCTATGAATGGATGGAGGATGTGCAAGATATGGGGATTGTGCCAATAAATGCAAATATTTGAAATTCAAATTTGTTGAAATGACTTGCAAGAGGGAAGGGAAAATGCAATAAATTCCACTTGGCTCAAGGCAAATGACATGTAAGATGGAGTTATTGCCTTGTTGGATGTACATTTTGACTTGGAATTTTTGAATTCAAATTGAGAGAATATTCCAAAAGATGCCTTGTGAGGAAAATAGAGATTTAATAAATGAATTAAATCTATTTTCATGTGCAACTTGCATTATCTAGAGGATGGGACATGAGATGAGATTTAATTGATCAAGGGTTAATTAATTTAATGAGAGAGATTAGATGATGTGACCCATTTGACTCAAATTTATGGATTTATTTAAATCAAATAAGAGAGGAATATGAGAGGTTAATTAAATAAGGATTTTGATTTATTTAATTAAAAGAGATGGTGTTAGATTAAATCAAATAAGGTTTTAATTTATTTAATTTAATGGATAGACTTTAGATATTTAATCAAATAAATTGATGATAATTAGATCAAATGTGATTGATTTAATTAACAAAAGAGAGAGATTTAATTAAATAACTGGTTTATTTAATTAAGGGAGGGGTATTGATGAATTTAATCAGATAAGGAGATTAGATTAAATGGTTAGACCGAGGGATGATTTAGGATGAAATGATGTTAGTAGTCAGGATCAGAGTGTGATATCAATCTGTATATTTTCGATGTCTACATTTTGCCCCTCTTTGAAGTGATGCACTTGTTGCGTTGGTTCAAAGAATAACCTTGCCCTAATCAGAAGTCAAAATTTCTCTAATTTTTTGGATGCCTCACTATTGCCCCAGCGAAAAGAATTAGGCTGGTATACTGCCCCCTCGAGAGATCAGGCGAAGAGGTTTGATTTGAGGGTCGATCTCTCAAAAAAGAGGTTCAAGATCAGTTCAACTTGAATATTTGATGTAGACAGTCATCAGCCATGGGTAGCCTCATGCCTATTTTTGATATATTACACCCACTTGATCTTGATTTATACCATGACAGTTGCATTCTTGATATCAAGAAGAGACGAAGTCCTTTCAAGAAGACACAAAATGATAAATATGCAAATGATGATGATTACTTGCCGAGGATTTGGTATTTTCAAAGGGTCAATTTCCTTATGTTTGATAACACACGTGATACGATGCATCAAGGTATAGAAAACCAAGATGGCATTGTACCTAGTGTGATGGAATTTGACTCGACAAATAGATAGGAGTATTCTTGTTCACACCTAACATACGGAAACCTTGCTAGGATGCACCTTAGAAGTTTCAAACATCTCAGACCAAAACATGGAAAGGTATAACTGGTCAATGCAATAGTCAACAAGTTATCCAAAACATCCCCTATACATATCTAACAAAGAAAGTATTCGCCAAGGTTATTTTACAAAAACATCCAACAAGCATAGCAAACAAAAGGATAATGATCGTTTCCCCATTCCTATCTCTCTAAGTCCTTCATTTGGATATCATCAAGAGGTCCTTGGACTGAGCACAATAAGATAAGTCAAAAGACAAAGATAAAGAACACAAACAAGTTGATGTTCTTCAATACCGCTAACCAAAAAGGAATGTGTTTTTAAGGATAAGAACTAAAACTATTGCCAAAAGATAATGCCCATTGTAGGAAGGATACATCCTAGGACATGTTAGTGGATGGTGGCGCATCATTTCGTTTATCCAAAGTGCTCTTTCTGATAAATAATTCCCATTGTAGGAAGGATTCATCCTAGGACATGATGTTATCAGATGATTGATGTGGGACTATTTGGATGATGGACTATCGACACCAAGAATTGACCAACTTGTTTACGTACTGACTTAGACTTGAGACCTGACGTTTTTGAGTTTGTACTTTTAAGCTGCTAGACTTGTTTCTAACTGTTTCACCAAAGGTTGAGGATGACGATCAGTTTATTATGGATGGTGTTATTGTGGGTGCAAGCGAGATGAGGTGGATGGATTTTTTTTTCAAATATTTGGATGTTTTTGATGTTTTGCAATGTTTTGAGGTTGTTTTTGGTATTTTTCGAGATTTTCAAATGTTTTGATTTTTTATTTTTCTGATGTTTTGGGATTTTCTGATATTTTGACCAAGAGACTAACCTAAAGACCTATCCTAGGGGCCTTGGGCGCTAATCAATAGATTAGCCTTGCCTACGTTATACATGTACAGACCACGTAGTTCGAATGACGACTTGACCGATTTACAGATGAAGATATACATGATGAAATGTCAGCTTATTATGACCAACTCCTAAAGGACTAACCTAAGTGTCTCGGGGGATGATCAAAGATCAACATTGCCTACGTTCAAGCTCAGAGACGATGTAGTTCTACAAGACAACTCTGTTTTTGGTTTTTTTGTTTTACTGACTTTTTGACCTGTTTTTGGATTTTGATATGTTTTGAATGTTTTTGGATTTGAGGATTTGATCATACATGAATCGATCTAATAAGAACGTTCCCCCAAGTGATGCAATAGACTACTCCGATAAAGGCGAACAAACTGCCTTGAGGATGGGCTGAGTAGTACTAGGAGGGATCATGATACAAAAATAGGACCAAGCTATGGTGCGGATGCGAGTGGATGAGTGATGGATGGAGACCGAAATGCCATGGATGATGGAAATGAAATGGAGGGATGATGTCAACAAGCCGTAAAGATCCCCGTGGATGGAAAGTGTTTATTTACGCAAGGCGCTTATTTGCCAAGTTTTCACCAAGGTACTTGCCCAAAGTGCCACCAAAGTGGTTTTCACTAGAGGACAATTTTTTTTTTACTATTTTTGATCCTTTTTCTGATTTTTTGGGATTTTTTGCTTTTTTGATTTTTTTTGTTGTCACTAAGATGCCTGTTTTCCAGGTTTTTGCCGAAGTAACCATTTTTTTAGGACCTTTTCTGATTTTTTGGATTTTTTTGGTTCTATACCTTGAAAGATTTAGGCATAAAACTTTTTGAGATGAGCACTATTCATGGGCTCCTGCAAGGGTTCCCCTTCAGGTGTTGATAACTGATATGCCCTTGATTTGTAACTTGTTGTGATGATGAATGGTCCCAGCCAATTGGGTTTGAACTTGCCTTTGCTGCTTGGGTTTGGGACATTCTTTTGATTTTCTTTTAAGACCAGTTCTCCGACTTGGAACGTCTTGCTTCTAATTTTCTTATTGTAGCTTCATTTGAGTCTATTCTGATAGACTTGCAAGTGATTTAAAGCATCTATCTATCTCTCATCTAGTAACTCTAGCTCATTTAGTCTTGATACCCGGTACTCTTCATCTGTGATGATGTTTTGCAGTGATATCCTGAGGGATGGAAGCTCGATCTCAATGGGGAGTACAACTTCTGATCCGTAGACCAAGGAGAAGGGAGTGGTGCCAGTGGGTGTGCGGATGCTGGTTCAATAAGCCTAGAGGGCGGGATTAAGCTGCAAATGCCAGTCACAACTTGCGTCATTGACTGTTTTCTTGAGGATTTTTAGAATGGTTTTATTTGTAGCTTCTGCTTGGCCATTTCCTTAGGGATAGTACAGGGTGGAGAAGCGATGTTGGATTTTGAATTTCTTGTACAAGTCACGAACCTCCTGATTCTTGAATGGTGTCCCATTATCTGAGATAATGGCTTGTGGGACACCATAGTGGCATATGAGATAGTTCAGGATGAACTTAGAAATCTGCTTCCCAGTTATATATGTCATGGGTATGGCCTCCACCCACTTTGTGAAGTACTCAGTTGCGGTTATGATGAATTTGTGGCCATTAGATGAGGTGGGTTTGATTTTCCCAATGAGATCGAGTCCCCACTATGAAAAGGGCCATGGTGTGACGATAGGATGAAGCTCTTGAGCTACAGCATGGATGAGGTCCCCATGCTGCTGACATTGTAGACACCTTCTGGCATGATCATGTGCTTCTCTTTCCATTGTGGGCCAATAATACCCCATCCTTAGCAGTTTCTTGGCTATGGTCATTCCACTTGAGTGTGAACCACAGATACCGTTGTGTACTTTGGTTAGAGTGGTCAATGCCTCCTCAGCGTTTTAGCAGTGTAGCAAGGTACCTTCTATGCTTCTACAGTATAGGGTACCACTTAGGATGACAAATCTGGATGCCTTTTTAACAAAGGTTCATTTTAGGTTTGATGGTAGGTCAACGGGTATGACTCCTATTCGAAGATATGTGTAGATGCCATGGTACCAAGAATCACCAGGACCAACGATTTCACACACGAATTTTGATTCTGGTACCTCGAATGCAGGAACGAGAAGCTACTCTATCATAAATTCATATTTTGGAACATTGTTGGGGATGTCCAGTAGGGACCCAATTGTTGCCATGGCGTTTGCTACTTTGTTGTTAGTTCTAGGGATCTACTCAAATGTGATTTCAATGAAAGATTCCTTGAGAGTCTCCACCAATTTCTTGTATGGAGTGAGCTTGTCATCCTTGTTCTGATATTCATTATTGACTTGATTTATGATCAACTAAGAATCTTTGTACACTTTGAGAGCCATGATGTTCCATTGCACTGCTATTCTGAGACCTATAGTCAAAGCCTCATATTCCGTGATGTTGTTAGTGCAAGGAAATGCCAATTTATATGACCTTGGTATGCAATCCCCTTGTGGGGTGATGAAGAAGACACCAACTCCTGATTCGTACTGTGTGTATGAACCATCGAAGTATCGTTTCCAGTGGTCAGCTATGTTGAGGTTAAAAATGCATTCATCTAGAAAATCTGAGACAAGAGGACTCTCAGAATAGATAGGTGCTTCTGCTAGTTGGTTTGCGATAACCTGACCCTTGATTGATTTTCTCTCCACATACTTGATGTCATATTCAAATAATATCATTACCCATTTTTCCATTCTACCTGTGAGCATTGCCTTTGATAGTAGATACTTGAGGGGATCAATTTTGGCGATGAGCTTTATCTTATGTGCTAACATGTAATGTCTGAATTTTTGTCATGTAAACACTACTGCGAGGCATGCTTTCTCGATGAATGAGTAGTTTAGCTCATGACTGACCATTGTTCTATTGATATAGTAGATAGCCCTCTCTGTTCCATTTTCATCATGTTGAGCTAGGAGAGCCCCAAGGGCTGTTGTTGTTGCTAACACATATAGGATCAATGGCTTTCTTGGGATGGGTGGCATTAAGACTAGTGGTGTTAGTAGATATCACTTGATTTTGTTAAATGCCTCTTCGCATTTTGTATCCCATTTATACACTACCCCCTTGTGGAGTAGGTGAGAATATGGATTCTGCTTGTCTACCAGTTGTGCTATGAATCGTTGAATGGATTGAAGTCTGCCTTGGAGACCTCTAAGTTGTTTTAATGTCTTTGGTGCTTCCATCTCGAGGATTGCTTTTACTTTTGTTGGATCCACCTCAATACCCCTCATGGACACTATGTATCCTAACAATTTACCTGATTGTACTCCAAAGATGCACTTCTTGGGATTTAGTCTGACTTTGTACTCCTCCAATCTATCAAAGATGGCACTTAAGGTTGCTATATGATCTTTTATTTTTCTAGATTTGGCTAGGATGTCGTCAACATAGTCTTCAACTGTTTTATAAATCATGTCATGGAAGATCAATGTCATGGCCCTTTGATATGTTGCTCTTGCATTCTTTAGGCCGAATGGCATCATGTTACAACAGTATGTCCCCCATGGACAAGTGAAAGTTGTCTTGTGTTGATCCTCTTTTGCTATCATGATCTGATTGTATCCTGAAAATCAGTTCATTAGTGATAGCATCTCGTGTCCTGCTGTCATTTCTACTGTCATGTCGATGTTAGGAAGCGGGAAATCATCCTTTGGACATGCCTTGTTCAAATCCCTGAAGTTTGTGTAGATTTTGATGGCTCCGTCAGGCTTTGAAACAAGTACCAAATTTGACACCCATTATGGATAATCAATTGGTTGGATGAATCCTGCATCTAATAGCTTTTTCAGCTCCATTTTGACTAACAGAGTGATTTGAGGATGCATTTTTTGAAGCTTTTGTTTGACCAGCTTTGCTTCTAGATACACTACTAAGTGATGAACCATAGTCTTTGGATCAAGCCCTAGCATGTCAGCATAACTCCATGTGAAGTTTATTTTTTTTTCCTGTAGGAATGTTGCTAGGAGTTCTTGCTTTTCTAATAATAGTGATTCCGCATAGAATGTGATATGCAGGGTCTCTTTTGTTCCTAGGTTGACAGGATTGCATTTTTCGGCCAAGACTGTTGACTTCTCCTGATGAATAGCTCTTAAGGGAAGATTGAATCCTTCATCCTCAGGCACCTCAGAGAGATTTTCACCATTGGATGTGTCCTCTCTTTTTACTTTTTTCTTGTCAGAGAGTGCCACGGTGTGGTTTTCACTCAAGGACTTGGTTATTATTCTTAACTTCTCACTTTTGCGACTAAAGGATTCAATCATTTCCCCATAATAAGCATGTGTGTCCAATTCCATTATAAACCCTGCTTTGTGATCCCCATCTGGAATGTTATCCCGTAGTCCCATGAATTTTGAGAGTGCCTCATCATTTTCAAATGTATCAAGAACCGGTGGTCCTCCTTGGTCATAGTCGATGAGTTGGGGATAGACTAAATGAATGTCATGATTTTGATGATCGGATTCAAAAGATAAGGTACTAATCATGCAAAGGGTGGTATCTTCAAATAACCTAGGTAGATCAGTCATGGTATCCTCGTCATCGCTACTAATATAGGCCTCAGTTATAAAGTTATGTATGTCTCTACCTATGGATATTTGTGAGTGTATGTCTGCTGCTATTGGCTGAGGAGAAATATTAACTATTATAACCAAAGGACTTTAGCCACATATGGTTATACTCAGAGGGGTACATCCAAGGCCAAGATTTGTTATGGGTCACATCTCTAGCATGATAGGTATTATGAGGCCATTGTCATTTTGTCCCAGTCTTTGATTTATGTTGAACCCATTGCTAGCATCATTTGTAGGCCCTTGCTTGTCTCATCCATTGGTAATTCAAGTGTCAATCTTTCATCCTTATATAACATGTGAGATGGATCTGCTTCAATAACCTCCTAGCCAAGGTCTCCCCATCTTGTGAATTCGGGATAGTCTTCAAGAGACGTTTGTGATGTGGAAGCTTGATTTTCTTGCGGAAATCCCCGTGATCTAGGAGATTGTGGTAACTCTCCTATCACAAAAGCATTGTTAGGGAGCTTGTAGCTTCCACAACCATCCTCCTGGATGATGAGCTTGATGTCGGAGATGGTGGGAATGGCAGGTGTCTTTGTCTCAGAAGTGGACGTGAGAGTGGCGGGGTCAATGTATGGTGTGGATGGGCCCTCATCATTTTTTGGCACTTGGGGAATTTTATAATACTTTACCTCAATATTTTTGCAATATGAAAATGGTTCGGGGTCCCCATGGACAGTAACCTCTTGTCCATTATGTGTAAATTTCACATATTGGTGGAAAGTTGATGCTACGGCTTTCATCGCATGGATCCATGGGCACTCCAGGAGGATATTATACAGCAAGTCAAGGTCCAAGACCTGCCAAGTGGTTTCCATGATGGTAGGACCTACTTGAATAAGGAGTTTAATCATGCCCTGAGACACTCTTTCTTGGTCATCATATGCTCTTATCGTGATGCCCTTTCCATTGTCGATGGAATCTTCTGATATTTTCAACTGCTTTATGAGGCCTAAGGAACATATGTTCAAGCCTGCACCTCCATCCACCAAGACCCTTTTGATTTTGCTCGTATGTACTATGGCTTCCAAGTGAAGTGCACGGTTGTGAGATGGTTGGGCGGGGAAATATTTTTCAGAGAATGTAAGAAGATTAGGTGTTATGATATTTCCGACCATAGCTTGGAATTGCTCTGCATCGAGGTCTACAAGGATAATGGATGAGGCTAATGCTTCCTCAAGGATCTTTTTGTGAGCTGATGATATTTTTAACAACTCCATGATGGAGATGTGGGTTGGCATTCTCTTGAGTTGATCCAAAACATTGTATCCATTAGGAACGGATCTGGATGTAGGGACTCTATTTGGTTGGGATCATCCTGCAATGGTTACTTTGCCACCTCTTGTGGTGACTCCACAATCTTCGGCATGGGCGCCCTTGATGGTGATGAGCATGTAGTCTTCATTTAGAGAGGAAATGATTGTTTCATACACATGATTTACACTACCCTTCCCTTTATCATTTTTATGGCCTTTGTTACCATGATTCGGCATCGGATTCGTATATATCTTAAGATCCTAATTCCCCATGGGTTGTTCCACGTTTATGATTTTTTTGTCGATGAGATCTTGGATGATGTTTTTGAGTCTCATGCAATTGTTTTTGGTATGGCCTTTGATTTTATGAAATTCACAAAGTTGATTCTCGTTATACCAAGGAGGTTTGACATCAGGTTCTTGGTAATTCTCAAATGTAGGAGGCTTGATGAGTTTTTTGTCGATCAACTTTTTCATTATGTCCTCAAGTGGTTCCCCCAAAATGGTGTATTTTCGTTTGGGATAACTTTTGTGTTGGGGTGGTCCTCTTTGGTCATTGAGATTATTGATGGTTGGATGGTTGTTGGGTTGGTGTGTTGTGTGATGAGTATTTTGGTGTTGTGTTTGGATTTGCAGTATGGGTGTATGTTGGCGAGGACCATTAATGACCACCTTGGCATCGATGACACCATCATTAGTAATGTTTTTGTTCCTTGCCCACGTGTGAGGTTTATCATTGTAATTGGATGGAGGGCGGTTATTTTTTTGTTCGTGATGTGATGTTGATTCCATGGGTTGAGTCACAAGGGCTCTTTCGATGCTGAGCGCCTTCGAGATTAATTGATCATATGTGGTGATGCCCTGAACCTTGAGATGAAATTCCAAGTGGCCTTCAAGGTTGGATATGATGGTGCAAACTTATTGTTCTTCTGGAATGGTCCACTTGCTCTGATTGGCTTTGGATTGCCATCGTTGTAGGAATGAGGTGAATAATTCACCCTTTCCTTGTTTTAGGGCTAAGAGTTCTTCGAGACTAACATCCATTGCAATGTTGCATGCATAATTTTTAATGAGTGTGTCCCTAATTTCTTGAAATGTTCTAATGCCTGAAGGTAAACGAGAGAACCATTCTATAGCATGGTCTGCCAAGCTCCTAGGAAATAGCTGCATCAGATAAGTATCGTCATATGTGACCTCCATGCAGTGAACTTGGAATTCCCTGATGTGATCTTCAGGGTTTCCCGTCCCTCAATATTTGTCAAATTTGGGGATTTCAAATCCATTAGGGAATGGTTTCATTGCTAAGCTCCTATCAAATGGATAAGGACACAAGTTGCTTGGTGTTTTGGTTGTTTTCCCTGATTGAAGGTCAAGTACTTGTTGCGAGAGCAACCTGAGCTGTGTTGTCACATCATTTTGTGGATCAGGGGGTGGGATGAAATTGTTTTGGGGTGTTTCAATCATTGGTTGGATGGGTGGTTTGGTTGGTGTGTTGGTCGATGGTATCTGTATGTTTTAGCGGGTGAAGTAGGCTTCCACTTGCTTTTGTATGAACAATGTTGCTTGTTGATCTTGTTGTTGTTGCACTAACATTTGTGCTTGTTATTGCGCTTGTTGTTGTTCCAACAATGCTTGTTGTTGTGATTGTTGTTGTTCCCACAATGCTTGTTGTTGGGCTGCTAATTCTACTACTTCTTGTTGCTCTTGATATTGCTTTAATGCTTGTTGGTATGCTTGCAATTGTGTTGTTTGTGCAAGAAGTTGTGCTTGTGCTTGCGCTTGATGTGCTTCATATTGGGTGTTTTCCTGAACTTGAGCTTGTTCTTTTGCTACTTGTGCTTGGGATTGTGCCTGTGTCGCTTGTTGTTGTAATAGAGCTTGTGCTTGAGCAGTCTTGTGTGCTTGTAATGCTTGCAAAGTTTGAGCGGCCTGGGTGGCTTGTTGTTGTTGTTGTAATAAAGCTTGGGCTTGATTAGCTTGTAAGGTGGATTGGGCTGCTTGGGCGACTTGCGCGACTTGAGCGGCTTGTTGAGTAGCTAGGTGTATGGATTTTTGTTTCTGCACTTGTTGGTATCCTCTTTGAAAAGCGGCTTGCAATGCTACATTATATTGACTTGATGTGGTGGAAGTTGGTGGTGGTGGGGGTGGTGCTGGATTCGGAATGGCGTTTGTGGTAGTGGTGAATGGTGTTGTGTTGATTATTTGATTGGTGGATGGTGTTGTTGGTGTGGTGTTTTGAGTGATAAGTGGTGCCGTTGATGTGATTGGCCTTTGAGAGACCATGCTTTGTGATGTTAGGGGGGTGTTTGATGTAATTTCTTGTGTGTTTGTCATCTGTTGTTGTGATGTTGACGACAATTTTTGAGCGTTTGGAAAAATGCTTTGATTGATGGTTGGGATGTTGTTTTGATCGATACTTGGTAGAGGGGGAAGCCCTAAACCAAGGAGTGGTGTAGATGACAATGGAAATGGTGGGAGAGGTGGAAATGTAAGGGGTGTTAGTTGTTGTGAAAATGTCGTGGTGTCGAATATGCCCCCTGGTCCGAACATATCTCCCTCTTCTTGTGGATTTGTGAGGAGAGGTGTTTGAGGTGTTGCGTGAAAAATGATGATGATGGATCGTGATGGAAGGTGAGAGGAACGTTCTTGTGTAATGGGTTTTAGGGTATGTTTTGTTCCAAGATTGTATTTGCATCCAAATTTTGATTATTAACAAGGGGGTGTGCTTGAAGAGCATTGACGAATGTGTTTCCCTTGTTGACATTAGGTTGGGTTGGAGCAAACGATGTTGTGATTTGTGGAATTTTTTGCATGATGTTTTGAGATGGGGGTGTAGATGAGATGGGCATGGTGGATGAGATTGGTGGAAAAGATGTCTCTACTATAGTACTCACATCAAAATCCGAAGGTAACTTGGCCCCTTTTTTTGCTAGCTCAAGCATGTATAACGAAGGGTTAAGTCTCATCATGATGTTAATGATTTTATGGTTCTCTGGATTTTGGAGCATTTCAGTCATTTCCTCGCGAGACATTCCAAAAGTAAGGTCCTCTTCTTGGTTTTCTTCTTGCAGATTTTGCGATGATGAGAGAGTCAAAGTATTACTTGATTTGGCAGGATTCATTTCAACATTTGTTTGGCTAAGATCACTTGAAGTGGGTGTTTCTTTGTTGGCTTCCATACTCTTCTTGTATTGAGATCTAGTTAAAACCATAAAACGAGGATCAATTTTTGAGAATATGGGAGATGAATCTCTTGATTCCTTGGATTGATCCCTATTTTATGTACAAAGTAAATAATTTTAGGATGCCTTGAGGATCAAAGGTGATGATATGATGATGATGGATGATAAGGATGTTTTGGCTTTTTGAGAAATCTTGAATGAGACACTAGGCTTTGCAGATTTTGATATTGATTGGATTTGGGATTTGGGATTTTGTCCTTGATTTTGGTTTTGATTTTGTTTTTTATTTTTGAATGAAAAGACCCTAAGATGTTGGATGATGATCTAAGGGATGGATTTTCTCAAAGGATAATGATTTGAATATATGTGAGGAGAAGGATGCATCTACCCACACCTATTCAAACAAGATGATAGCTTTGTTAAGCATATGAAGAAGGATTCATCTACATTTACTAAGCTAAGCAAGATGATTTTGATAACTTTGACTAATCATATGCAAAAGGATGCATCTACACATACCTAGCCAAAGGTGGTTTTGATAATTTTTTCAAGGATTTAGTCTCAATGATTTGGATGATTTTGATTTTGCCACAAAGCCTAGTATCAAGGATGAGTATCAAGATTTTCGAAAAGGTGATTTGTGAGATGATGTTTGTTTTGATGTTTTGAAGGATGAATGGAAAAGATTTTGATTTGTTTTGATCCTAAGATGAACCTAAAAAAGACACTTTGTTTTCCTAGACCTAGGTATTGAAGAGTATGCAAATGCTTCTATAGACCTTTGTAACCAAGAAATGATTCCATTTGAACACTCATTTTTGGATTTCCAACCAATGACTTTTGCTTTGGGATTGTGAGTCTTCAACACATATGAAAGTTTTTTTTGCTTAGCTTTGCTTAATGTCTTTATTTTACCAAAAACACTTTCTTCGATTAGGTTTTCAAACTAAGATGTCCAATGTCTTAATTTCTTCAAACCCCACAAGATATGTTATGTGGAAATTCAATGAACTTAAGGCAAGGGTTTTCCTATTGTTTACTTAAGAAGACAAATCGAGATATAATCCAATGCTTAGAAACCTCTAAGGATGTGAATCCCATGGGAAAGCAATAGCATATGGATTGAGTCAATTGTATTTGTCTTCAAAAGGGTTTGAAATTTGGATGAGGTTCAAGTGTTTGTTTTCATGATGTTTTCGATCAAGCAATGCATTGTGTAACCCAAGAATAAGTACAATCCTATGGATGTGTAAGACAATATTTGTTGGATTCCCACTTGGACAAGTCCAGCTACACTCATCTTTAGCGAATGGTTAGATGTTTGACCCCACTGGCTCCCCTCCATGACACTCACTTATACGGGGCAGCCAAGCATCAACACCCATAAAACTCTCATGGCATGTTTTCCATTTCTACTAGAAGACCGTAAAAGTGTGGGGTGGCTTCAGAATGATTGTTCTTGCACCAACAAATAGATTAAAGGATTTTGAAAAATTCTAGCACATGGGTTTTAGTAAGGAATTTTCGTTCGTGTAGATTAACCCATACGGCAAGAGTCCCCTTTCAGATCCATCTTGTTGGGACCAACCGCGTGATATTGGTGTTTCTTCCAATATCCACATTTATATCCTAGTTGAAAATAATCTTGGCTTTAGAGTGTTACCAGTTGAGTCATTCCCTTGGGTGAGTACTTTTTCCCCAAGGCAGGCCCTCTAGGATAAACAAAAGTGAATGAAGAACAATATTCATAACTCGATCAATCCTTGTTGGCAACAAGGAGAGAGAATATACGCAAAAATTTCCCCACTCATACTCACACAAGATGTTCAATTTTAAACCCAAATCGAAGTGTGGAGGTGATTGCTTTGTCTCACCCTAAAGTCATGAAAAAGGCCTTTTGATTCTCAAGATCGCTATAAAGCGCAAGAGAAGCGCATACGTCCTTTTTCAATGAGGTTATTTTAAGTAAGCCCTCACGAAAACAAAGTTGCACTTGTTCTTTTTAAATCCACAAAGCAAAATTTGAGTTCTTTTTAGAGCACCAAAAGACAAATGATAGACATTTTGTTCAATTATTATCCAAAGAAACAAACTCTAGTAAGTTGTAGTCCTAATGTTCATTTTAAGCCTTTTGTATTGTTCTTTTTAGAGCCCAAATTGAAATCTATTGAGTCATAAAAGCTTGAAGTGATAAAATCCTTTAAACTTGGAATTATAATTGCTTCCAAGAGTGTCTAAAGACACTTGATACAATAGAGAAATGATGTCATAAGAAGCTTTCCTTTTGTTTCCTCCTCCCCTTTTTGATTTCCCAACCTAAAAAAATGATAAAAACATTATATGAGATCAAGAAAACAAAAGGATATAGGGGTTAGATGAATCATTAACCATAGAAACCCGAAAACTTAGACCAAGTTATGATGTGTTTTGACTTTAGATGAAAATTTGAAAATTTTAACTCATTAATAGTTAAGAAACACCTACACCATTGGATATCTTATGAAATTATACCCCATTTCAAAAAAAAAAGTGTCAAAAAAGACCTCCATATGACCAAGATATGGTCATTTTAAAACTGACTCCAAAAGTGCTAAAACAGTGCTCATATGCGCTAAAAAAAAGTGTAGAAGCACTAAAAGAACTTTCAAAAGCGCTAAAAGATGTGAAAAAAGCACCGAGACAGTCTACAGAAGTGCTAAAAGAACCTACAAAAGCGCTAAAAGAACCTATAGAAGTGCTAAAAGATGTGAAAAAAGCATCTAAATAGTGCACAAAAGCGCTAAAAGAATGTGCAGAAGTGCTAAAAGAACCTACAAAAGTGCTAAAAGAACCTACAGAAGTGCTAAAAGATGTGAAAAAAGCATCGAAATAGTGCACAAAAGCGCTAAAAGAATGTGCAGAAGTGCTAAAATAGGGATTTACTAACAAAACTGTAAAAAAATAGTGAAAATTTTAAAAAACATGTTAGATTTGTAATTCAAGCCCTCATTCTAGCGCCAAATGTGTGAACCAAGATCCTAGTACCTGCAAAATGCAACAAACAAACATATTAGAAGATTGAAATGCAAGTTAAGACCAAGATTCCCCATAAAATCCATTTAACTATGCCTAAAAGAGGAATAAAACAAGAACACAATTAAAGAAGATGGAAAAACAAATTAAATCCTATTAAGAACATGCAAACTCTTAATCTTATTGGGGCAGTTGGTGCCAATTTGATGTGGAAATTGGCCCTTTCCCAACTCCTTTGCAAGCTTTGTTGATTGATGATGAAGAGTGATCCACTTTGATGAAGATTCATGAAAGCTCCAAGCCAAAAATCTGCATAACCTATCTAAGAACTCAATGGTGATGGATAGAATTTGCTAATGATTTGAGCATAGTAAGTTTACTCAATTGTGGATGATCATTGAGGACCTTGAGCTCTTTTATTTATAGAAATGCCAAGATG
>VDFB02341670.1:0-18502 GCA_007258455.2 Sequoia sempervirens
CTGATTATATTCCTGATTCAGAGGTTTTATTCCAATCATGTTTGGATCCTTGTAAGTGGATGCATAGTTGATTTGAAGCTATAACTTCTCCATTGAGTCCTTTGTTGCATAAACAACATTATTTGCTGAATAGCCTACCAATTAACCTAAATTAATAATTAGTAAATGTATGGAAAAAAAATAGACCAAAATTTATCCTAATTGACTTTCCACACTTCGATTGCTAGTTGTACTAGCATATCTATCCTATAACATAGGCTTTATAGAAAACGTCGAGAGATATCAATTGTAGGAATGAAAAATGACAATAATATTATTATTGTGTGTTTGTAATAATATTTTCATTACTTGCATCATGGAGTTGAAAGTTGTAAAGCTAAAGAACCCAAAGTTTGAACTTTCTAGATGTTATTAATGTGAATGTTAGATAGTTTATAATCATTATTATGCTACATATTATAGTCTCAAATGTCTCTAAATTATCTAATCCTCTTTTAAATAAAATCTTGATATATAATTGATTAATTAAAAAAATACTACTCAAACCTTTCTTTGTGCCAAGTGAAGGCAAAAACAATACCATTTGAAGCATGCTCTTTCATAAAAGAAAGAAATTAGAGACCCGAGAGTAGCTTGTTCCTAATTCATCAACTTGCCAAATTCGTATGGCTCAAACTGTAGATGCACGTCAATAATCCAACTACCTTTTATTTGGAGTAAATCAAGCCAAACATAAAATCGAAGAAATAAAATGGTTAGGAAGAAAAAGAAAAAAAGAAAAACTATACCTTGATCGCAGAGGAACAACATGCAAAGGGCGTCGAAGCCTCCTGTGCAGAAGAATCGTTGACTCTGTTCTAAACGACACACATATAACCTTCTTCAATGCAAAATACAAACAATGTGACAAAGAAAACCAACATGCCACCTGGTATACAAAATTCAAGCTCCATTCGCCTTGCCCAAAATCATCCTTCCCCCAGCCTCCGCTGCCACTCCCATATGACCACCCCCTTCCCCTATAATCCCCGCTGCCAAAGCCAAACCCCAACCCCGCTTCCTCAATTCCCCCATTATCTCCTTCGCAAAACCACTCTGCAACCCCCTCTTCCGCCTCGCCCTCTCTACCAAGCTCAGAGATAGTTTTCCGCCGAACCCTCCGGCCGATGGTGAATGATCGCGGCGCCCGACGAACAAGAGGCGGTGGCGCTGTCAAGGAAACAAGCAGAAGGCCAGCGAAGAAGGCCTTCGCCAAGCCGCATATTAACGACATGAATCATACTTTCGAGCAGCGTTGCCGTGACTAATCTTTGCAGAGGTTAGAACTCAGGAAAACCGCGCCCAAGTTCAAATCCCCTAGAGTTTGCACACCCATTCTTCAAATTTCTGATGTATTCTTTCACTGTAAGACTAAGATCTCAGAGGACGGATTTTATAGAAACGAACCAGTGACTAATTAAATTTTGTTTCTTGAAGCCCCCTTGAGTAGCAGGAGATATTGGAATAAACTTTTCTTCTTGAAAAATATATCGTCTGGTCTGCGAATTAAGCGAGACTCTGGTCTACGAATTATGCGAGACATAAAATAAAGTAGTCAATTATGGATCATGATTACTTAAAAGTGTTATAGAACGAACTCCACTTCATGCATTACAACTAACCTCCTATATTTCGGTTGAAGAAACTTATCCTATATTAATTATGCATTATCTCAAAAAAGAAGGGTGATGATTTCAAGAACTCTCCTTGATTTAGAATAGAGTTTTTCTGAACACACCCAAATGCCATTGTAAAACGTCTCTTGACATAAACATAATAATAGGAAACATCACTAAAAGAACGGACACCATAAGAAACATGATATTTAGAGAGTGCTTCGAATTAAACAGCTACAAACAAGAGAAGAAAGTGACAATATATTTAACCAAAAAAATTGTGATGCCACCGAAACCAGTGCTAGTTAAGCTCATCCGTTTGTCTGCTATCAACTCTACTTTAACTGAAAATGCTCTGAGGCAATGTCATTGTGGTAGTGATACAATAAGTGGTCCCATGGAGGGGGCTTCCTTAAAAGTCTCTGGAGGCTTAGCTTTTTTAGGAATATTTTAAATATGGTCCCATGGATTTAGTTGCAATTTGCTTAAAAATTTAAGCTCCTAAATATAGGGAAGCTTATGGTCCCATGAATTTAGTGGTGCATTGCAAGATGGTGATGTGATAGAGCTCCCTGGTTTTGAAAACTTTCCAGACACAAAGGCTCGTGTTTTGGGCACCAAATTAGATTACATGCCTCCGATTTTGACCACAGAAGGAGATAGAATAAGAATTGAGAACCAAACAAAAAAGCCATTTTCCATATAACTAGTATACGAACTTCAATAGAATGAAAAATATGGAGAAAAAATATAAGAATTTCAACAGAGAGAAAAGTATTGGAAAAAATTATATAAACTTGAACAGAATGAAAGGCATAGGTGAAAATTAGTTGGCAGAGTAAACAGAAATAAAACTTACTCAGTGCCCTTTTGTCTCAAAATGTGAAATTGCTCTGGAGTCCTCTGTCTTCTCCACCTCTGAACAAATAGAATAGTATTTTCCGTACATAACCAATCTGAACAAATCAGCAACGATATTAACAGCATAGAAAAATGAAATTGATTATCTTAAATTAATATGCACCTGTTTGTTTTGCAGCTTGTCGATGCTCTTTGCTGGTCTGTGCAGCATGTTGATGATCTGCTTTGCAGAGTCGTTGATGCCTTTGAAACCAAAAAATTCTGGAAAACATGCAGCGGGGATCATTTTCCCTCTTTTTTTATTTCCGGCGGGAATTTTCTGTTGTAAATGTGCGACAAGTGGCACACAAAACTCCTAAGTCAGAGGGCATCATCCCAATTTCACTAGCCGAAAAAATCCATTCCTTTAGCATCGTAGGGCTCCTATTTTCTCAAAAAATTCTAATTAATCATGAACAATTTTTTCCCATGGACCTCCTTCCACCTTAAATAGAAGCCCAAGCTTCCCATGGGACCATGCAAGAATACACCATATTTTCCACGCCCAATCACAATCATAAATGTCATAGCAACTGGCCACTATCCTTAACTTCACAACATTATGCTAAATGGGGCGCCTACACATCTCCTCGCTTACTGGCACATAATCCCCTCAAGACTATCCTACATATCTTCAATTATTGCAAGTAATTCTATATTCTCAAGAACGCGCTTTCCCAATGGAAAAAGTTCCACTCTTTCATCGCTCACAGACGATTTGCTTTTGCTACATGCAAAACTTTTAATAATAAGCTTATTTACATGTATGTCAAATGCGGAAGTTTGGTGGATGCTCGAAAAGTCTTTGACCACATGAAAGAACGAGACAGCATCTCATGGAATACGATTATTGCAGCGTACAGAAGACATGGGTATCCTCACGAAGCAATCACATTGTTTCACCAAATGCAACAAACAGGTCTGCAACCCGATCAGTTCACATTTGCCAGCGTACTCCCTGCCTGTGCTAAAATGGGAGCTTTGGAACAGGGTATAGACATACATCAAAACATAAAGGATGGGAGAATTTTGTCAGATGTTGTAGTTGCAACTGCCCTGGTAGACATGTATGCAAAATGTGGAAGTATAGACAAGGCACGTGAATTGTTTGACGGAATGCCTGAAAGAAATGTGTTCTCATGGACTGCAATGATTGCAGGATATGCACAAAATGGATCTGTTGAAAAGGCTTTAGAAACTTTTAAGCAAATGCAATTGACAGGTGTAAAGCCAAATTCCTCAACCTTTGCCAGCATACTCCCTGCCTATGCTAAAATGGAAGCTTTGGAACAGGGTATGGAAATCCATCAAAGCATAAAGGATAAAAGAATTTTGTCAGATGTTGTAGTTGCAACTGCCTTGGTAGACATGTATGCAAAATCTGGAAGCATAGACAAGGCACATGAAGTGTTTGACAGAATGCCTCAGAGAAACGTGGTCTCATGAACTGCAATGATTGCAGGATATGCACAAAATGGATTTGCTGAAAAGGCTTTAGAAACTTTCAAGTAAATGCAATTGGCAGGTGTAATGCCAAATTCCACAACCTTTGCCAGCATCCTCCCTGCCATTGCATAAATTCAGAGCTTTGGAATAGGCATGGACATCCATCAAAGCATAAAGGATAGGAGAATTCCGCCGAGGTTGTAGTTGCAACCTACCGGGCTCTGCATGTGGCGCAAAATGGAAGAATAGACAAGGCACGAACCGCTTTAACAAAATGCCCCAAAGAAATGTGGTCTCATGGAATGCAATGATTGCGTTATGACAAATGGATTTGTTGAAAAAGGCTTTTAGAAACTTTCAAGCAAATGCAAGTGGCAGAAGCTGCATCTACAACCTTTGCTAGCATCCTTCCTACTGTAAGCAAAATGGGAGCTTTGGAATAGGTATGGCCATCCATCAAACATAACCGATAGAGGAATTCCTTGGCCGATGTAGTTAGGATCGCCTCATAGACATGTATGCAAAATGTGTGGAAGCATAAACAAGGCACGGAACTGCTAGGACAAAATGCCTCAGAGAAATGTGGTTTCATGAATGCCATGATTGCAAGGGATATGCAATAAAATGGATTTCGTTGAGAAGGCTTTAGAACTTTCAAACAAAATGCAATTGGATGTGTAAAGCCAAACTCGACAACGCTTCCAAAGATCCTCCCCGCCTGCAAGCAAAATGGGAGCTTTGGAACAAGGTATAGACATCCATCAAAGCATAATGGAAGGGGGATTTTTATCAGATATTATAATAGGAAATGCTCTGGTAGACACGTATGCAAAATGTGGAAGCATAGACAAGGCATGTGAACTATTTGAGAGAATGCCTCAAAGAGATGTCATCTCATGGAATGTAATGATTGCAGGATATGCACAAAATGGATTTTGTAAGGACGCTCAAAAAATCTTTGAATTAATGAAGCACTCTGGAACATATCCTGACATTGTAAGCTTTGCTTGTGTTCTATGTGCGTGCAGCCATGCAGGTTTAGTGCATGAAGGCTGTACATACTTCAATGACATGAGTAACCCTTATCGCTTTACATCTACAGTTGATCATTACATGTGCATTGTTGATCTTCTTGCCCGTGCTGGCTATCTTGAGGACACCTTAAACTTTATTATTAAGATACCAGTTAAACCTGTGGCGGCTGTGTGGATGTGTTTTCTTGGTGCATGTAGATCACATATGAATATAGACTTGGGAATTTTTACAGCGACGTTGCTTCTTGACTTGGATTCTAAAAATGCTACGACTTATGTTCTTCTCTCAAACATCTATGCAGAAGTGGGCAGGTGGAGTGAGGTTCAAATGGTAAGGAGATTGATGAAAGATAGAGGAATTAAAAAGATCCCTGGATATAGTTGGATTGAAGACCATAAAATGGTACATGCTTTTTGTGTTGGAGACATATCACATCCACAGACACTGGAAATCTATGCAAAGTTGGAGAAACTGGCTTGGGAAATGAAGGAAGCAGGGTATATTCCAGATTCAAAACATTTATTTAATGATGTGGAAGAGGAGGAAAAAGAATTATTTCTCTGCCATCATAGTGAAAAACTGGCAATTGCATTTGGTTTGTTAAACATGCCCCCTAGAACAACTATTAGAGTGGTTAAGAACCTTCGAGTATGTACTGATTGCCACACTGCAACGAAATTTATCTCCAAGATTGTTGAAAGAGAAATTGTTGTGAGAGATGTGAACCGTTTCCATCATTTTAAACAGGGACAATGTTCTTGTGGAGATTATTGGTGATGCTAAATGAAATAATGTGACAAATAGGCTTGCACTATAATAATTGAGGCTGTCTTAGACCTTCAATAATAATGAAGGGACAAGATTTGATTTTCAGTTTCTAGAAAGTTTTGGTTTGTTTTGAGTATTTACCAATCTAGATCATGCTGCTGGCTGTCTAAAATTAGACAAATAATTGAATTCAGATCACTGCTTGTATACATTATTGGGGTATCTGATATAGATCTCTTTTGTGATAACATGGACATTTCATTGAATCATTTTTATAAAATCTCTCTATATATATAAAATGAAAAGCTGGAGGCAGAAGTGGAGAATGGGGAGAAAACAAAATGCGAGGAACATTTCAACTAAATGGAAAGATGTTTCACTAGTAAGAAATGGTAGAGGAGGGCTCAATATTACCCTTGTCATTTTGTATAATTCTTTTGTTTGAATTGTATTATCTTTTGCCTATGTCAAGTCAACCTTTTGAGATTAATTACACATATCAAATTCAGTTTGTAAGTTAATATAAACTTGCATGCAAATTTTGTCTCATTTATAATTACATATTTCTAATGTTATTTCACATTCCTTTGCTTGGTGAGATAGCTAATATATTTTAATTAAAAAATAAACTCTTATCATTTATGCATGGCACTTGAAAAACTTGCATGATGAGGTTTGAGGATTGATGATAGAGAGGAGAATAACATTTGTATATGTAAAATAAAAAAATTACAAAATTGTGCATGAAAAGATTTATAAGTTATATTAATAATACAAAGGTTGGAGGTGGATGGGATAGAGCTAACTAAGACATTTCATAAGTGTTTGGAATAATAACAATAGATTTCTTAATTGAGCAACATGTAATTGGGTTTTTACTAATGGATATGGTGTTCTTGGAGATGTTAATTTATATAGATTTTCAGCCATGGACATGGATGCTTAGGATTAGATCTTGGGTTGGATGGCTATGATGAATTTGCATGTGAGAACGGGATGAAAAGGACACAATTGGAGTGATATGATTAAAACAAATTGACGGAGGGCTAGGATTACCTTAACTTGCATGAGAAAATGAAATGCAAGCAAGTGGAGGAGAGAGCTTTAATTGTGATGGATAGTAAGTATATTCTTAAATTTGAATGGATGTTAGAGATTAAAAAAGGTGATTTTTTTTGGGTTCTAGTGGTAAGGTAGAAATGAATATTTATTTTTAAAAGAGGTGAGAAAGGAATATGCATTAGCCTAATTAATTAAATAAGCTTGATTTATTTAATAATTAGTGCAATAAGGTCAGTCTTAATTAATTAAATATGTATTTAAATAATTACTAGTGAAAAAGATTAGTTAAATTAATTAAATATATAATTTATTTTATTAATTGATGACAAGGAATTAATCTAGCTAATTAAATAAATGGAATGAATTTAATTGATTAGTGGATGAAAATTAGTCTAATTAATTAAATATTTTTATTTTATTGATTAGTAGATAAATGATGTGGTGTTAGTTGGTTAAAAGGCATGATTAATTTTTAAGTGTCTATAGGTTCTCAATGCAAACCTTTGTTATGATAATCTAAAAATGAAGCTAAGGTAGATAAAACACATGGCCAAGTTGTCAAGAGAATGTCAGAGGGTCACCCAACTTGAAAAACTTTAGCTGCAACCCTATCTAGTGCCCAAAAAATATGTCTTCTGCAAATCCAATATAACTAATATGGGCATGAGAAAACATTCCCTGACCAATTCCATTCACTTGCATTAAATGATCAACATGGTTGAGTGTAAGGAAATAACAAAAACACCCACAAAATCCATGATGTAATTTGGAATTCTGATAAAAGGGACACCTATGGAAAATAAATGAAGTATGAGCACTTCTCCAGTCTTAAATTTGTCAACAAATACATTTAATACCATTCTTGTACCTTTAGAAGTCAAGATCTAATGGTTGAGATGAGTTGTTGAGCATTAATGGTGTTTCTAGGTTGAAAACATGATTTTGGGGGTATTGTCAAAGTTTCGGGCTTGAGCCTACCATCAAACCAATGAGTAAAGCATCAATTGTTTACAACCCCAAAACAAATCTTCTCTTGGGCCTTGAGACTTGGGCCTACGAGGAATTTCTTGTCAGAAAGTTGAGAAAAAAGATCACCCTTGATGTCAAAACCCTGATAAGAAGACCTCTCTTGGACGTTGGGAGGAACACAAACCACATACCAAAAGACAACAAGAAAATAAGATCCCTGAAACCTTGACGAGCTGCTAACCTAGACATTTATACTACTAACCTTTGTTGTGTGTCAAGCTTCATGCCTACTATATAATTCCTACTAGAAAGCCAAGAAGATAAAAACACCTTTGATCTCAAAACCCCAACAAGAAAACCTATGTCGGTCATTGAGCATCGAGCACATCACTTACACTTATTGAAGAAAGGAGGATAAAGAATGTTGAAAGTTTGATCCCCAAAAAACTCAATGCATAGAAATTTCAATAACTTGGAATTTGGGGGTAAGGGAGTAGGAAGACAATAGAAAGCATGCCCGGAATGGATGAAGATAAAGAATACACTAATAACCCAAAGCTCGATAAGATCAACACTTTGGCAATTTTTAGGAATCAAACTTTGGGCATTGGGGATGTGAATGGCAACAGGTTGAAGACGATAGGTAGGCAAGGCGAAGACCAACAACCCAAAATTCAAAAACCTAGGCATTTATACAACTTACTTTCATCAGGCGTTGGGCTTCAAGCATCTCGCCTACAATATTCTTGAAAGGAAAAAGGAAAATATGATGCCGACAACCTGAAGGACCGAAACTGCCAAAACTAACACTTAGATATTTCCAAGGACTTGGACTTCCGGGGTCGAGGAATTTTTAGGGTAAGCAGATGATTAAGGGAAGCGATAGCCTAAAGGACCGACAAAACACGTATTTTTGAAAGGGATTAAAGAGAACTCAGAAGTCGATTGAGATGACATATAGGCAAGAGGGTAAGAAAAAACTCAAAACCTCGATATAGGTCCAACACAGTTATTTTTGGGTTTTGGCAACTTGGAACTTGCTTAAGAAATGGACAAGGGAAATGCAAGGTCCAAAAGAATAATGACATAAAATATGGCCCCAACAAGATCTCTAAGATCAACTATTACTAATGGGCTAATATGTTTAAAGCACAAAATGGGACACAATTTTTTGGGGTGTCAACATTGTCTCTAGTTGGGGACATTTTTCTCTTGCAAGCACATCGAGAATCTAAATCTTTGAGAAGACCAAAAATAAACAACAATCTACGATATTGACTCTTGACATACAAAAATATGTACAAAATAAAACACAACAAAAACAAGCTATGTTACAAAGGTTCCCAAAACCTTACCCTTTGAAAAAGTAGTGCTTTAGGTGTTGAACATGAACTAGAAGCTCTATGTAATCTCCATCCATACTTCTGAGGTAAAATGTTCCTTGACAAACATCCTTCACTAATTTAATATGGCCTAACGCATAAGGCATCAAATTTTCCATGTTTTCCCTTATCTTCTAATCTAGAAATCTAATGAGGACAAGATACCTAATGCGAAACTCTCTTTTAACAACCCTCTTATAAAAAAGGTGCTTCATCTTTTGTTGTTTCATCAAGTTCCTTTTGTCTAGGAAACCCTTAATGTTTCTTCCAATTTGGTCAAATCATACATTCTTTGGACGATTGCACTTTCCTCTTCTCCTTCAATCTGTTGCAACAACTTATACATTGGAAACTCAAGGCTAATTGGAAATTTGGCCTCAACACCGTATGCCAATTCAAATGGGCTCTTCCCGACAACCTTTTTATAAGTTACTCTATTTGCCTAAACAACAAATTTTAACTTATCATCCCACCTTTTCTTGCTAGCATCCAATTTTTTTTGATGATGTTCATGATGCTCTTGTTGCCTGATTCAACTTGCCCATTTCCTTGTGGATGATAAGGTGAAGAATGTGTTAAGGAGATCTCATATTGTGAACACATGCCAACAAATTACTTGGATATGAAACACATTGCATCATGAACAATAATTTTGGGTGGCACACTAAATCTAATCACTATATTGTTTAATATAAATTCAATCATCACCTTTGACTTTACATACATCCCTTGTAGGGATTGACTCCACCCATTTGGTAAAATAATCAACGACCACCAATATCCACTTGTATCTATTACTAGATTTTTTTCTATGTCCCCTATGAAGTTAATACCCCACTACTAGAATGGAGCTTCTACTAAAATAGCTGTATGGGGAAGTGTACCTACAAATTTTAGATTTCCTGAAAACCTTTGGAAAGCATCACACTTCTTTACAAATTTAGCCACATCCTTGAATAATGTAGGGAACCAATAACCGTTTCTCATAGTTTTATGAGAGGTAGTCTTCAACATATAATGTCCACCACATAATCCGTGGTGATATTCTTGAACAACTCTTATTGACTGCTCTTCACTTAGACACCTTAGGATTACACCATCTAGGTTTCTCCACATCAGTTGTCCTCCCAATAGTATATACCTCTAAGCTTCAAGTTTGAGAATCCTATTTTTCTTTTCATTCAACTTTGGAGGAAACTTTAGGTTCTCTAAATAAATTATTACGTCCTTATACCAAGGAAAATCCTTTAATTAACATGGGAAAGTAGTTGGGTGTGAGTTTACCTGATTTACTTCAGTTACAATCAAATTTTCGTCAGCCATTAGTTTTTATAAGCCTACTTTGTAGTATGCACCTCCATGTCATACTTTTGGATCTTATTGACCCATCTACACCTTTTCCCTAATGCCTCCTATTGCATAAAGATGTCCTTAACAATTATATGTGACACAAAAGAAATGATCTTAGCCCCTATGAGGTAAGGTCTAATTTTTTTCACAACTTTGACAAGAGAATATGCATGCTTCTCCACTATAGAATAGTTCAATTCATCATCTCTCAATGAATTTTTGAAGAAAGCTATTGGTTGTTCATAACCATCTTCATTTTTTTTTGTTATAGAACAACAACAATAATATAAAAATATGCAAAAGAAATAATTGGAATGGTTTAGAATAGTCTAGAATTTTTTAGCATGGGTGCCTTCTTAAGTGCATATTTTATTTCTAATAAGGAATCAATTAAATCCTTATCCCAACTAGAATATTGCCCCTTTCTCAACACTTTGGAGATGGCCTTTATCTTTTCAACAAAGTTGGAAACAAACCTTTGAAAAAAATTTAATTTCTCAAAGAAAGATTGGATTTCCTTTTCAGTTTTGGGTTGTGGGATGATGTTTATGGCTTTGCCATGTTTTGGATCAATCCTTACCCCTTCGTTAGACACAATATGACCAAGGAGCTTGCCTCTTCTACACCGAAAATGCGCTTTTGAGATTCAATGATATCCCATGTTCCAAACATCTTTGGAAGACTAACTCTAAGTGTTTGTAATGATCATTTTGATCCTTGGAGTAGGCAGTCAGATCATCTTGGTAGGAAACTATTATTTAGTTTACCATGGCTTGATTGTAACTTGAGAATTCATCCATCATAGCCATCAAATCTAACCCTATCACTCACTACAATAAATGGTCCATACTAAGCAATGGATAATTGTCCTTGAGGGACTTGATATTTAAATTTCTAAAATCCATGCATCGTCTAATGTCTCCATTCTTCTTTCTAACTAGAACAAGGTTAGACACACATTCAAAGTGTCTAATTAGCTTAATGATGCTTCCTTTCAAATTCATCAATTATTTTTTCATTTAAGGGGCAAGACAAAGGTTGATAGGACACTTTTTTTTTTCTAACTGGCTTTGCATCAAGTTCCAATGGAATGGTATGCTGAAACAAATCTTCCATGTAATCCTTCAATTCATTATAAGACCAAGAAAAACACTTTTTTATACTTTATTAATAGTGCAATTAAAATTTACTTCTCTACTAGTTTTAACTTCTTACCAATATAAATCATTTTAGGAGTTGACCTAGTTCTTTGATTTATACCTTCTATATCTTCTTCCTTCACAAACTTACCTCTTGTTTTATAGAAGCCAACACTGTCAAACATCCTCTCTAAGGAAACAAGATCTCTAGGAATGGTATTTTTTTTGAGTTGGATGATTCATTTCCAAAGAGAGTCTCCTTACCTTCTTCATCCTTCTCCACCATGGTCTTCCAATCAAAATTTTGGCTCTCAAAATGATTTAATACAATTCAAAAACTCATAAATATGTTGGCAATTGGTCAATTGTATATCTTATTTGGAATATTATGCCTGGTTAGAATCTTAACATCATAGCGACGAGGAGCAAAATAAGCATCAAATTTAGAAGCTGACACAAGTGCTCAAACAATTAAATTAATTTCCCTTTCTACCCAAATGATGTTGAATGCATCAAAAGCTTCAATGGAATCCAAAACTGCATTCTTATAAATCTTTAACCTTCTTTTAGGTTTGCAACATGTGTGCCTCTAACTTAAGACACTACAAGTTCTAAATCACCATGCACTTTGATGCATTTGATTCCATATTTTGAAGCCACATTTAAACCAAGAAGTAAAGCCTCATACTCTGCCACATTGTTAGTGCACTCAAAGTCTATTCTGAAGGTGAACTTGTAATATTTTCCCTTAGGGGACACCAGTATGATTTTTGCACCATGACCTTTTGTAATGCCATCAAAATGCATATCCAAATTCCATCATTTTCCAGATGAAGATATGGGGGCACCAAATTAGAAGCAATATGTTGATTAGATTCATCATCACAATAACTTAATAAACAATCAAGCTCTCCATCAAGGTAACAAAACTCACTCTCTAGCTCATTAGGATTATCTATAATGTTGATTATTTTATTTTCTCTATGCAACTCGACACATTTACCACACAACAAAATGGTAGCATAAGATAAATCCATTTGAAGGCTACCACCCATTGAAGTTATCCACTTCTTGGACAACAACATACCCCACTTAGCTAGACTTGATCAACTATGATAATTTCCATTGAAAAGGTCTTATCTAGATATGTAGCAAGATGTACCATAACATTATTTGTAGTTCCAAACACATTTACCTCACAAGAATTCATGGCATAACATTTACCATAGGATTTTGAAACTTGCAATCCTAAGTGATTCATAATTTCTAATGGCATCACATTACGGGATGCTCCAAAATCTAACATATAATTATGAACAAACTGACCATTTATTATCAAAGATGTATTTCAAATGGATCAATGGTTTGTTGATTACTTGTAGAAACAGTGCTAGAATAAATCTGAGGGGTTTCTTGTACATTGACTTTATCTACCGTATTATTGGGAACAACAACTTCATCTTGTTGATCAAATATGGTGGGGACATTGAAGTATAACTGTATACACCTAAAATTGGTCATGGCATTTAATTACATACTAGTTATTTAATTAATATTTCAACTACGTATAAATAAATTATCAATTTATTTATATTGTTCATATTCTAAATTCTCCAAATCTAAAATCATATTCTTCTAAATTAATTAAATAAACAAATTTCCATAAGCTTGTTTTATTTAATTAATCTTCACTAATCTCAATTAGGAATTCAAGCACATGTCTACAACTTTTTGTGCCACCTCACCAAGGTCACATGAAATTAAATAATTCTAATTTTTAATTAGAATTATCTTCAACCAATTTTTAAGCACATGGCTTATTCCTCACACACTTCAACCAAATTTTAAACACATGGTCTTTTCTTCCCACACTTTAGTCTTCCATCCATTTGGCATGTTGCCTATTGGTCAAGAGATTCCTCCATCCATTTGGCATGTTTCCTATTGGTCAAGAGATTCCTCCATCCATTTGGCATGTTGTCTTTGGTCAAGGGACAACATCTTGATTCTCTCCATCTCCACTATTCATTCTTCTTGTTTGAATGGACCGTCAATTGTTGCCACCTCACAAGATGCTTGGAAAAGGCTATAAATACAACCCTTTGGCATTGTATGTTTCATCCAATTTTGAATAGAGTTATCATGCATAAATATCATTTGAGCATTGGAGCATTTTGGAGTCTTATAGTTACATTTCATATCATGTTTTGCATCATAGTTAAATCTTAGAATAATACTTTGCTTCATAGTTGCATTTTATGTCATCCTTTGCATCATAGTTGCATTTTAGATTAGCATATTCATAGTTAGCATTTGAGCATATGTAGAATCATCCCATCTCAATACCATAGTATCTACCTCGAATCATCTAACACCATCATCCATTCATCATAGTATCCATTATCCTTTCCATTGTATAGTTTCATGTAGGAACTTAGTTGGTTTGCATGTTGACTACTAATCTCGTTTCTTAAGTGTCATTCTAATAGCCTTTATGCACATAGAAATATGAGGGCCAAAGGGTTAAAGGAATCTCTAAGAATAGAGGACAATGAGACGTTCTTAAAAGATTTGTTTTGTGGCAATTTAGAATAGCTTCTTTGCTTTGAATTTTTGATATAATTCATTTCATTAAGGTTTGTGTTGATTTACTAGCTTTCCACATTTCACACACACACAATAAAATGTCCTTTCCCTATGTTTAGGATCCTAGCAACTCTCTAATTGGTACTTGAACTTTTAATTGATAAAGGCTTGAGTTATATCAATTGATTGATATGTAGGCAAAAGATTGGAAAATGGAACTATTATGGCATTAGTGTTAGGTATGAATGGAATTACTTGATCATTAGAAATAGTTTTCTTTGTACTAACCACTCTCAACTTCCTTTGCTGCCTTTTGTTTTCATTATCACCATCGGTTTGTTAATTTCCTATATTGCTAGTTGAAACATAAGCCACTTTTTTAGTTTAGGGACATACTTTTGCAATGGCGCATTTGATAGATGTATCTTCTTCTCAAGGAGAATTTACTATAGACCTAATTGTTATCTTATCAACATTATATTATTTTTTATTTTCTTTATTTGAATGTGCTAACACATCCATGGTAGCTACACCTTCAACTTTATCCTTGGCACCCACTTGCCTATTTCTAACTTGGTAATCACCCTATGCTTGAAATGAAAAAAGCGTTAATAAGAGCTTTAATATCCTCATTAGAAGGCTTTGTTTTGTTATACCCATGTCTCATTTTTTCCTCAAGTCGTTCAAAGTATTTGTTTGGAATCTCATTTTGAACACAATGATTTTCATAATAATTTTAAAGAATTCCTCACCCTCGTAGACATCCAACTCATCCACATTTGTATCATTATGATGTTTAGGTGTACCCTCATGCCCTTCAAATTATTTTTCAATATCAAGAGCATCTACAAAAACCCACTTGGATTGGTCATGAGGCAAGTAACATGTGTCACACTAGAATGAATCATGTTGAAGATTCACTTGATCCTTCCTCAAGGGATTAGGGGTATGTTTCTCTTGGTATCATTGGTTTGAATTTCTTTGGATCACTTTTCTATCATTGCCTCTAGGTTTCTTAGACCAATCATAGTTATAAGGATTGTTATAGAGTCTTTGACCTTCATTGAAATGTGTAGGAGCAACATTAGAAGGTATACCTTTTCATTCTTTGCAACTTTATATGTGTAGAGGAGGGATTTGCTACTCCCAATGATGAGGTCTTAAAGAGAAAATATCCTCCACTACCTCAAAGGACACAACTTAGGTGACAAGATAAAATGATGAAGGGTGTTTGTTTATGTTTTATGTAGAATTAAAAGGTGAGAGTTACATAAACTGAAAGAGTAGGTCACAAAGGTCTTTTGGAAAAAATGACGAGCTCTCAGCCAATGACGCCAACATGGTGCACTAACTTCTATATGACACATTGGAATCTCATACAAACCAAAAAATGAGATTGCCTTAGAAAAAAACTAAGTGGCTATTATAGTTCAGTTTACTAGGAATTCTTAAAATGCAAGAAAATAACAAAGAATAATAGACATTAAAGCACTTTAAACTAAATGAAATGTGAATGAAAAAATGAGAGAAGAGGAAGAAAATAATCACAAGGAATCGAGAGATGAAGCCTCCAACAACAAAATATCTTCAATACTTGCACACATAAGACCAAGGAAAAATGTTGGGTCAATTTAGGGGCTTACCTCAATCAAAACCCTGTTTTGGTGTTTCCACCTCCACGAACAACCATGTAGGATCGAGATAGATGAAACATATAAAGCAAAGACATGTGATAGAAACAAAACCCACAAAGGAGGAGAACCCCCATCATGAATGTAATCAAATGAATAAAGACAAGATTATATAGATGAGATTATCTAAAAAATAATAATAAGAGAGCATCACCAATAGCCTATAATTCTCCTCTTGAGTTGATTGACGTGACAAACTTGTGAGAGAGAAATTCTATAGAGCTTTACTATGAAAGTGAGAAAGCAAGAGAGAGATACAAATAGAGATGATAGAGAGCATGGAGAGAATTCATAGAATGAGATATTGATCAATCTTCTTGCCAAAATGAAGTGTTTTAGGAAGGTATACACATGCAAGGGTCATCCTAGCATGCTTGTGAGTTGGCAGAGGTATTACATTTGTTGGTAGGTGGGAAACATAATGTCTTAATAACTACTGCAGTCGGGAATCTATTCTGGTTGTTCACGTAGTGAACAAACATCTGTGTGACATATGTTCATCTAAGATATAAATTCACCTTAATGACAAGAAATGCAAATTTTAGGTAATTGAGGATTAAATTAAAGTTAGATAAAAGGGACATTGTATTATTATCTTTAATTTATTTAAAGGGGAGGGTCATGGAATGTGAAATTATATAGGATGTAATTTACATTACATTTTCCCCTACTTTATTGAGCATATGCATTCTAGTAGATGTGAGCTTTAAATTAGGGAGAGAAAGAGGGTGAAGAGCATATTCCTAGGATGAAGAGGACACAAATCTTCAATCCTACATATGCAATTGTAAAGCCAAGCCAGGAAATGAAGAGGACATAGGTCTTTTATTCTGCAAAGTTGACTATAAATTCACCACAAACATGTTAGCTACATACAAACACATTAGACAAAAAAGCAAAAAATAGACATGATAAATCTGATTAGATGAAAAGATGGCATTAATAAATATGGCTAGCAAGCTGTGTTATGCTAGAGACCATATGACAAGATGATAGGCCCATGGCCATTGCAAATTGCATTACATGACAGTCACAAAAAATAAAAGTCTTGTCAGGTTTCCCCCAAGCTAGATGATGAGATCATAAGACATCATATTATGGCATATTTTTGAAAAATAAGAATAACTAGATATGATCAAATATAATAGCCCCCCCTTAGAATGATATGTGCTACACAAAGGAGCACAAGTCATTCTAAGGAGAAGAAAGATAGATAGAGAGATGTTGTGTCATGACATACATAGTGAGATGTATCAATGGAATATTATTGCACAAGGGATAAGAAAAAATCCACAACATCAAGAAAAATAAAAGATAAATAAACTGAAAGCATAGGGGGATCCAAGTATTCAGGGTTAGAACTGATCATAAATGTATATATAGTGTAAATTATTTGAATTGTCATCACCCCCCAAATAGATTAGAATGAGAAGAAGAGCACATGAAGACAAATAAAAAATATGGGTCAATATAGAAGAGGCCTAAATGCCTTGACACTTTGCATCATCCCTGGTGTAAAAAGTAAACTAATTTATGATAAATAAAAGAATGATAAAACATATAGAAGAAGTTATGAAAAATTTTCTCTCTTGTATCCAAGTACCTACAAGGGTATTGAGGGTCCTTTAGGGAAGAGAACAAACAAAGAAAAACAAGTACAAGGAACACAAACAAACACGTGAATCTAATATAAAGATAAGAAGAGGGATTGCTCTAGTCAAGAACCTCTAACAAGTCATCTTGCTCCCAATCTAGATAATTGTAAGGGGAGGGAGGATGAGCTCCTAGAGGGAGGAAAATGAGAGTAGTTTTGGGCAACTCACCTGCATCAGGAGTTGAGAAGGAGGTTGATTGACCATCCTCATCGAGGAGCTATTGTGAAGCTAACATCATCGAACTAGAAAAGATAGATGACAAAGTTAGAATATCTTCCAATGAGTCAAACATGCACTTCTCTAGAGTGGAGTGCATTGACTGAACAAAAGGAGGTTGAGAAACTGGGGAGTCATTTCCCATCCCTGGAAGAGGGGCAGTGACAAGCTTTGGGGAAGAAGGAGACTCCTCTACCACAAGAATAGAATAAAGCAAACTAGAATGAGGTGGAGAAGACAGATATTTTTCTATGATTTTCCTTCAGAGCGAGGATGTCATCTAATTTATTCTTAAGAGGAGGATGTGTAATCCTCAAGTTAGAAGCAGAAGAAAGGGAAGAAGCAGAAGGATCCACAATAGATATGACCTTTGTGTGAAGCATATCAACAAGCTCAAAAAAGGAGGAAGATCAAGTAAAGAAGTGATCAAAGGAGGATCTGAAGAGGGACTGATGAACACTTGCACCGGCTTAGGGTAAGATTTATCAGGATCCATAGGAAAAATTGACTTAATAAGAACAAAAACAGGGACAAAAATAGAACTAATAGAGTTAGATATAGAAGTAGAAATAGAGACAAAAGGCTCACCCTCGATCTTCTACAAGGTATCATACTTTCAAGCCAATGACCATTGGTGAAGCTTGTTGG
>VDFB02341671.1:0-26816 GCA_007258455.2 Sequoia sempervirens
TTTGAAAAATATTTTTGAACATACACTTGATGCTTAGCATAAGGCTTAAAAATAATTGTTTTCAGAGTGTTTGTTGTCTTTTCTTTCACATTAACTCAGATAAAAGATCATCCAAGATGAACATGCAAAAATTCAGCTGAAATTGTTCAAAGACTGTTCGAAAAACTACTTTGGAAAACCGTTTTAGTGCATATAGGGTATATCTTAGCGCATATAAGGTCTATTCTAGTGCATTCATTGGCTAGTTCAGCGCATTTAGAGACTGTTCTCGTGCATTGAGTGAATATTCTGCAAATAGTTTTTTTCACTGTCAAAGCATTTTTTTGTAGCACATATAGGACACAGAGTAGCGCATCTAAGGTTTTTTGTAGCACATTTGATTGTTTCTCTGGTGCATATTCATGTTTCTACAGCGCATACAGGGTATAGAGTAGTGCATTTGTGACTTTTCCAGAATTGTTATTTTTGACAAATCTGAGTTTGTAACATCCTTGGTCCAGTAGCATTTTGACATTTCTCTCATGCTTAGAGAGTGGAAATCAACCAAATTTGTTAGGAAGTCAATTTCCAATAGGATCAAGAAACCCAAGAAACATATAGATTACAAGAAAACTTTACAACATAGGAAGTTTTTGTACAACAGTCGAAACATCTTGCTCCATTACCATAAGTTTCTTCATAAGTACCAAGATTTTGCTAGGGTATTTACCGACAAATACGTTGTAGAGCCTTTATATTCATGAGCCTATTTCCAAAGAAGACCTATATCTCAACGACACAATCACAATCAGCCTCTTGAGTTTGATTATCTACCACAACCTTCCATTGAGTATCCAACACATCCCAGTCAAATCCTTCAGTGAATTTAATTAGGCTATAATTCTTCAAAAACAAGGATCAAATCTTAAAAGTGCACCTTTCAAACAAATTTTTTATTATTGATTCAACTCCCCCAATAGGATTCTGATATCCTTTATCAATGGAAGCCACAATCAAGAATTAGGAACATTTTTTGATCATATCATAAGATTTTCATCTTATCAGATCAAAACATCATCATTTGTGCACTTATTAGATTGTGATCTAAGTCTAGAAGAACGTTTCAAAATCATATGCCTATTTTTACAAGATCTCAATACAATAAGCTGAAAGAAGATATTCAACAAGAAGATCATACCCAAAGAACTCAAGAAGAAGGTGAGAATAGTAATCCCCTTATAGTGTGAGTCAAAATCCTCTCTTTAATGACAACATGGGTGAAAGAGAAAAGAATTTGTTCCCTTCCAACATTGACATGAGCAGAACTCCTGTAGATAGTGATGATGAACAAGATCTTAGAGCACAACAAAGAGAAATATTTCCTATATTTGGCTAACAAAGGAGCTAAATTGCCTCATGATTTTGATAATGAGAACTTAAAAAAAAGTCTTGATGACACACCCTTGTCTGATATTAGTGCATTGTCTCAACAGGTTAAGGCACTTCAAGGACAAATTAAATACCTACAAGGGGGAACCACAACAAAGACATATGCTCTTGATGACATTTTTCCTTATCCTTTTGATCGACGTGTCAACATGATTCCATTTCCCAAACATTGTGAAATCCTAAAGTTTGATCGTTATAATGGGAAATCAGATCCAATCAATCATATCAAAGACTTCTAAAATATGACTTTAGAGTTTTCTCATGAAGACACGTACTTGATGTGTTTGTTTCCTAGGAGTCTTGGAGGCCAATCTATGGAATGGCTATCAAAAATCACACCGGCTGTCAAGAAATTTGAGGAATTGATTAACGAGTTCATATCACAATATTCCTACAACATACAATATCAAATAACCATGATTGATCTCTGCAAGGCTAAACAAAAACCTGGTGAACCATTCATTACATTTCTTCAAATATGGAGAAGATTGTTCGCTAGATATCCACACCATGTTCTTGAAAAGGAAAAGATCACTACTTTCATAAACAGCTTAGATCAAGAGATGAGCTATCATCTTAATCTTCATTGTCCTCCCTCTTTTCAGAAATTGATTGAAAATTCCATCACCATTGAGAGTGCCTTGGTCCAAAAAGGGATAATAAAACTTGATAAGGACAATCCTAGCTCGTCAAATCACCACAATGACAAATCTAAGTTTTGGACTTGCAACAAAAATGTGGTGAATGATGGTGTTGTAGATGCAAATCATGTCTTGACTAAGCCATTTGTTCTTAGTGCTCCAAGTGCTCCTCGCAACAATAACTATAACGATGTCAACTCGGTCACAAATCAGGGAAACAATCCTTCTCCTTCGAGGAATAACGTGAATCAAACTTTTACTCCCAATCAAGGGAATACCAACAACCAAAGTTACTAGGAAAACAACAACAACAATGCCTTAGGAAATACCTCAGACATGAATCCACAATGATTGTCATTCTTCTCTAACAGAAGAACTTTTACTCCATTGGGTCAATCCTTAGAATCTGCATTCAAAGAATTGATAGCTAAAAATGCTCTTACTTTTCTGCCTCAACACAATTTTGAACCCAGTGTGAAACCTCCATCATGGAATGATGCATACTATTGTGATTATCATCGGTCCAAGGGCCATCGCACAAATAATTGTCAAGCCTTGAAAAATAAAGTCCAAGACTTAATTGAAAATGGCATCATCACAATAGAAGGACACCAACAATCAAACGAAGACCATCAAGCATTTCGCAACCCTTTGCCCAACTATCAAAAGGGTGAGTCTTCTAGAAAAAGTGTGAATGCTATCAACGACAATATAATCAATCATATCTACACTGACGATGAACGGGTCAATGTTATAAAAGTTAAGGAAAAGATGGAATATAGAGAAGTCAACGCAACAACAAGAGCACAAGCTAAAGTTGTCTTAAAGGGTACTTCTTCAAAATATGTTGTACCCCTACCTCAACATCAATATGACTTAGTCAATCAACTCGGAAAAACTCCTGCTCAGATTTCTATCCTAGAACTCCTAAAGCTTTCCCCAAAACCTAAGGAAATTATAGAAAAGGCCCTCGTTGAAACAACTGTATCCACCGATCTGGATGTGGACTGATTTCAAGCCATGGTGGGATACTTTTCCTCACCCACATGCCTCTCATTCTTCAAAAAATACAACGTTTCCATGACACATCCCCATAATTCATCGCTATACTTAGAAGTCATGATCCACAAGTTTCGTGTCAGGCATGTACTAATAGATGGAGGTGTTGGTTTGAACATATGTACTATGAAGTTATTTTGGGCTTTAGGATTTTCTGAGGACTCCATTGATCCCAGAAGAAAGATTACTATTAAAGCCTACGATGATGAGGAGAGAGCATCCAAGGGTTTAATCATGCTACCAGTCAGAGTGGGACCTATTATCAAAAATACTTTTTTTCAAGTGTTAGATCATGATCTTGCATACAACATCTTGTTGGGTTGTCCTTGGATCCACGAAATGCAAGTTGTCCCATCCACATATCATCAATGTCTTAAGTTTCCTTATGATGGACAGGAGATCACAATACTAGCTGACAATTCAAACAGTCGGACTTGTTCCAACATCAAAGCTAGTCAAGACACTTTGGTTCCCAACAATCGAGAAGCTCCTGTTAGTACTTCTCTCAAAGTTGGTACGCAAATCAGTCAGTTAACCAAAAGCTTTGACAAGCAACTATGGTTCAAGGACAATGGAGTAGGGGAGTACTCTCTCTATCTTGCTAATCTACCTATATTGCCTCGATCACATGGACAACCCTCTATCACATACCAACATATATTTGTAGCATCCACATCAACGCAACCACTAATAGAGCCAAATACAAAGTTTAATGGACGATTTATCAAAGAAAAACTCCCCATGGAAGATTTTGAGGATAGAGAAGTTTTAAGTTGGCTCTATAAAGATGAAGATGAAACAGTTCTTAATATCAAACTACCAACTAATCAATATGGTAAAGGATATTCAATCATGCAAAAGATGGGCTACGATGGTAATGGTCCTATTGGAAAGAGAAAAGGAGTAGTTGAGCCAATTCACCTTCCAGGACTTGCTGCAAAAGATAAAATAGGACTAGGCTATGATACTAAGTCAAAAGAAAGACCATCTAAGCAGTTGCATGATATTGTCCTCACATTGCAAGAAGGGTCTGATACAAGGGAAGCCTATTTGACAGTAATTCAGAATTTCCTGGATAATAACTCTGACATAGATTTCGGTGAATATGAATGGGACACCATCTATAATGATGAGTTCTGGAGGGACAAAAAGATTGATGTGGTACATAGGTACACCCCAACTCTAATTGAAGGTGAAGGGTGAGGGTCCCAACCACAAGGATTTGAACTACAAGGTGACTATGATTCTAGTGATACCTGTTGATGGTGTTTTCTGCACAGCAACAACTTAGACAGAATACAATATTCTATCTCTCTTGAAAGGTTATTTCCAATAATAATTTACTGAAAATCACCCCAAGGTCTCTCGGGTGTCAGTTCATGACGATGCATAAACAACTCATATAATATGTGAAATGCTGGTAATCACAATCGGACCTTACTACAAGCAAACTGTATCTTTCCAATTTATCAAATTATGTGATATGATGATCTCAAATCCTAAATCTAACCAGATGATAAAGAAATAGAAAAATATAAGGGTGCAAGAATATGATAAGATCTAAACTATTCCTAGAATGAACAATGCAAATGACAGATATCTGGAATGGACCAATCTCAAATAACCAATCATTGATCAACCCACAATGCAATATCACAAGAACGGTGCAATCTTCTAAGGTGTATAGATTTTTGAATCATAGACATTCATCCACAATTGAACTTAAACACATATGAATATATGGTCCAGGTTGACTTCACCATCCTACTACAATCAGATAGTTACCAGGAGTATAGACCAGAGATTGCTACAAACATTCCAAATATGAAATCATAAACATCATTCACCAAACTAATGTAATTCCAAGACACTAAATTCTAAATATTTAAGCAATGTGAAAGATAAAACAACAAGAACCATGCAAGATAAGCTAACACAAGAGATTTCACCAGGAATACCACAATGTCTTCAATTGTATTAGACCACCAAAATGTTGCAACAATTCCACTATTTGTTTGTAATACTTGCTTCAAGAAATTGACAAAATGCTCTAACTCATTTTTTCTAACTTAACTCTATTATCTCTCCTCTCTAATTTCTAATGTCTAATGCCTTTATAATGAGGCAGGAATGCCTTTATAGCAAATACTCAAGATATGTCAGCCCAGCCAAACATTTACAAAATAAAACAGCTAAAATAAGTCGGCCTTAGGAATTTCAAAATAAGGTACACATTAAATGCCGATACATCATCAAGGTCAGCCTAGACACGGGCCCCAATGTAGCCCGGATGAATACATACCCCATAATAATAGGGAAGCACAAATCTCAAGACAAGCATTAGCTACCGCCTCCCTTATCCTTATTCTGGGTGAATGATCCTTGAACCCTCAAAAATACTTTATCCAGCTCGGCAACAGGTGGCAAAGGCAAGATCCTAAGCCGACATTCTATGGAGCCAATCTCCTCCTTTGACTGCTTGACAGTCTTATTCCAATCATCTTTTTGGGCTTGATACTTATCCATTACCGCCAGATAAGTTGCTACATCATCCAGCTGGTGTCCTATTATAACATTCTCAGAATCTGGAGCATAAACATCATGCCACCATTCCTTTAGTTGTTCTAGACTTAGGTACTTAGGGGCAATCTTTCTCTTGCCAGTCATGACCTCAAAAAATGCAATGCACCCCTCATATACCCTAGTTAAGTCACCATCTCTCAGCTTCTTCTGCTTCTGAATCTTCCTCATGGCCTTCTGCCGAATCTGCAGAGCCTCAAACCATCCCCAAGGTTCACTAAGTCTAGAGGAAAGAAGAATCCCATCTGCAACCAATTGATCTTTACCATATTCCATGATGATTTTGGATTTCTGTAGTAGAAGGTCGATGTCCTCCTTATTCTGGGATAGCACATATTCTAGCAATTCCTTAGCTCTGACTGCATCCTTTCCAACTGAAAGGATCTCCTTGATGGCATTATCTCCTTTTACTTGCACATCCCTCAGCCAATCTATTGCAGTTTGAGCGGAAGCCTTCATCCTTTCAATTTCAGAGATGGTTTCCTTGGGTAAGAAACCAGGAGTGGTAGAGGAAGATGGGTGAAGAGATTGCAGAGGCTTCATCACCTCTTCCAAGCATTTCTTAAGTCTCTCATTTTCCTTTCTTAGCTCATGCTTGGTCTGAGTCTCCTTCCTTAATCTGTCAACTATCATAGCACTAGACCCTTCATACTCCTCAATGTCCTATTCCATAGATGATGGCCCAAGGTTAAAAGTCTGCACATTGTAATCTGTACCAGTGACTTCTTCTCTAGTCTTGTCTGCAACAGGGGTGGCAATGTGGATCACTTTGTTGTTTACTTCATCCCTTTCTATTCTTGAAACTACCTTAGCTGCCTTCTTCTTCTTACCTTTGCCGATTTTAGATAGCATCTCATCCCAATCCAAAGGAGTGTCTTCAACAACAACTTGTTTCTTCCTCGTGATTTCCTTTTCAAGCCAATCTGGGACAACAGGTTCTACCCGGATTTCCTCTATTTTTGATTCTTCTTGTTGTTCTGTTGTTTTCTCCTCTTCCTTTTCAAGGAACTGCTCACCTTGATCACCTTCTTCAACCTCCACCTCTTGCACCGGCAATGGGGTTCTGACAGGAATACTTTCTTTTTCAGGTGATCCATTACCCTTGCTACTTGCCAGAGAATCTTCACATTGTACTAGAGGAGAAGGATACTTTCCCACCTCTTCTACTTCGAGCTCAGCTGCCGCACCAAAGAGTGCTCCTTCCTTGAAAGGTTTTGCCTCTCCACTGGTCTCATGTTCCTCAAAAATTTCTTGCTCAGGCATGCTTGGTGGAGGAGAAGCAGCCTTAGATGGCTCCACAGCTGGTAACTTTGGAGAAGAGTCCATCTTTTGCAAAATCTCCCTAGGAGAAGGAGTCCTGGATCTCCTCATATAAACTTTGGTCTTCTCTCCTGAACTCTCCACATCAACAATCAGAGGCTCATCTTTTGAGGTATCTTGACTTTTCTTCTTTGAACCCCTAGCTGTCCTCATCCTCTTTGGTGGTGGAGGAACATCCTCTTCTTCTGGCTTTTCTAACTCTTCCTCATCAGAGGACCTGCCTATCTTCAAAGCCCGACTTCTTTTCTTTCCTTTTGGCTTTCTTTTTGGTTCCGGCTCACTTTCTTTAGGGCCTCTGATCTTTATTTTGAAAGGTGAGCTCTTTTGAGTTTTCCCTTTGGGGTTGTCTTCCCCGGATTCCTCTGAAGTAGACATAGGATTAAGGTTTCCCATCAAATTAAAGGTACAGGGTACCTTCTCACTCTCCAGCTCCCAAACCTTATGTTTTAGCCATGAAGTGGTAAATTTCATGACAGGGGCCATTAGGTCTTCCAACTCTGTGAGCTCATCCTCATTCCAGTTTATTTCCCTGATTGACCTATCCTTAACAGATTCATAGGCATGATCTTGTACCAGGTTTCCATCATCCTCCAGTTGGTCAGGGATCAACTTGACATTGTATTGTCTAATTACATCAACAAGAAGCCTAGAGTACCTTTTCTTTCTTGCTTCAAAATCATCTTTGATGTTGGCCCAATAGTCCTCTAGGTCATCTTTATGACGGTACTCCTTGGTGGCCTTCTTTTGTGCTTCCCCAGTGATATCAAAGTTTGTTCTTTTGGAATGGAAGGAGAAACCATGAGCTGCCAACTCATCACCTGCTGCGTGTGCTGATTGAACGGAAGGGCACACTTCTGCTACGCTAATTCCAAGAGGGAAATCCCCACCAAAGCTTGTTTTATGCTTCTCCTTTTTGGCAATTACAACAAATTCACATATTTGTCTCACCAATTCCAATAAAACAATATGATCCGTAGTGTACCTAGGCAACCTGTATGGAGCAGCCGAGCATCCATCAATTCTAATGTAAGAAAAGGTAGGAAACTGAATGAACCAGGCTCCATATCTCTTTATCAGTTCCTTCGCTCCATCCAACAATCTCACATGCTCGGCATTTTGAAGCATCCTAGTGATGTGCATTGTGAATGCATCATTGGCTCTTCTATAATCCTTGTGTCCTAGGTGCAATTCCAGGTAAATCTCATAGAGTATGTCCTGTCCAAATGTCCCTTGTGGATTCAAACCCCTGTATGGGTAGAATCTGGCTAGCACATACATCACATAAGAGGACATGGTGAACCTCTTGGTCTCTAGGACATCCCTTAGCTGTTTATCAATTATAGTGCTAATAAGCCCGGCCCAATGGTAGTTGGTTCCTTGTTCAATCTTGCTAATTACATGGACCATCCAACTCTCCAGTACTCCGACACTCTTCAATCCTGCTACCCTACTCAAGAATGTGATTGCATCATAAATATCTGATCTGAATCTAACCCTGTGCAATTGCTTGGGCAATTTGGAGTAATGTGACTTTGGCTTTTCCAACTAGGAATTGATCATTTGTTGAGATTTGGTTGGCTCATTCTCATAATATGTCCTGGCCATGTCCATGTTCAGAGTGCACACAGAAGGAAAATCAGGCATGTCTAAGGCTTGGGCAATAGAAACAGGATTGAAATTCGCCAAGACCCTTCCCTCTGTGCTAACCACCCTTTGTGTGTCAAAGTCATACTGTCGGGCACATTCCAGGATTAACTCATAGCACTGGATTGCAGGAGGAAAGCCTGCCACATGAACTAACCCAGACTTCATCATTCCCTGTCTCAGGACCAACAAATCCTTCTGAGCCATTCTCTCTTTAAACTCTTCATATCTCCAGGCTCCAACATTGGTGTCAGACACTTCAGACCACACAGAAGATATCTTGCTATCGGGGAGCTGGCTTTTGGTGTCTAATCTTAACCTCTCTACCTCTGAAATAGAGGATCCTTCCGTGTCACCTTTGGATTTTCCTGCAGCGGCCTTGCTTGATTGAGTCTGCATTCACGAAAGAATGTCATGAGTATCCAATTATCATATGTATTCCAATCCAAAGGTTAGCACAAAATCATAAAATCCATCGAAATCCATCACAAATCACCAATCCTTGAAAATCCGAAAAAACAAAGCAATCCAAGAAAATGAGGTAAGCCGGGAAAATCCAGTCGGGGCAAAATTTCAGAGAAATCCGACCCAGACGGATTCTTGCTGCCAAAACATCATTAGTCAAATAAATCGCTAGTACCGACAAAAGATCATAAGATTATCATGAAATTCGTTCATTAGCAACAAGAAATAAGCATTAAGCACTTACTCTGTTAATCCTATCTTCGGGAAATCGAAAGAGATGAAACCAGATAGGAAAACCGGAAAAGTCCGGATGGGATGGATTGTCGCGGATAGTTTGAGGTTCCGAAATTCATCATACTCCACGGAATTAGCCGAAACCGGGAAAATCCGGGTGCGCAGAAATTCTGCAGACACCACGGGAACCCGACGAAAGACAACACGTGAACCAGTGATTGAATGTTCATGCAAAACCTTACTAATTGGGATTCGAATGATTTCAAAATCAACGTCAACCAATCAAGATTCAAAATGCACATGAATTTAAGTTCTCAAGGCTCTCAAATGATGAGTTCTCATGGCAAAACAACGATGCCCTAATTTTGACTAATAAACCTCCCGCCATGAAAACTAGGGTTAAGCTCGGGGTTTGAAATGCCATCTACGAAAATCAATCTAAAGCACTCTGAGGCTTCCCAAGGGAGGGGCTGTTTTAACATTGACGGAGGATATGTAAATCGCCACAATTTCATCGACCCTAACAAGATTTGGGCAAAGTATCAAAAATCCTAACCTCACAGGATACAACAAATGACGCACTTAGGACAAAAATTTGACCCATAACACCATCCGAATGAATGCCCCCATCATCTAATGAATCAATACAAGCACACATGGCACGAGTGATGAGGTTTTCACGAAGAGATGGGTCAAACCCCAATTCGATAAGAAGAAAATTGTGACTAAACATGGGCCGACCCGAAATGACCATCAATCAACTCAGAAAATTCAATCATTGCGTAAACAAATGGAAGGGCCATCAACAACTTACCATGGATTAACCTAGACAAAACTCGAGCTCGAAGAAGCGACCACAAAGAAAACATGCCCTAGCAATGAAAACCTTAATCAGCGCTCCAAACAATCCACACGCAAGCGGCTCAAAATCAATGATCAAAGCTCGAGCAAGGAATGCACTCATACGCCAAATTAGCAAACAAGTGAATAATGAAATCGAAATGAGCTTAAAAGGTTTTAAATCCACCCATTTACGCGTTTGAGCAAAGGTACTTCGGGCATTAATGAGTGACAAGACGTGTCTGAAAAATCTGGAAACTCGAGCCCAGGATGGAATTTCAGAAAATCCCAAGATACGCGGAAAATCTGGATGAACACGAATTCCGCGAATATGGCAGAAACCAGGATTTTAACGAAGTTTGGTATTTTGGTGCAATCTGGAAAAATCCACCAGAACTGGAAAATCCCGAAGTCAAGCAAAAACCCAAATTCAGAAAACTCAGGAATGAATAGTCAACGAACCAGAGCCCGAGAAAATCCGTCGGAGCTGGAAAATCCCAGATTCAGGTCATAACCCAGATTTTCACTGAAAGCCAATTTTAATGCATTCAAGCCTCAAGGCAAGACCAAAACTAGTAAGACCAATATCTCAAGACCTTAAAAGGACAAATCCAATAAAACCAAAGGTCAAAAGATATCACGAAAAGAGTGTCCCTACTCCAAGTGGGGTGTGTGTGCAAAACTGCACAACAATACCAAGTCAGATTTAATCGAACAAGATTATCGTGATAACAATACCATCATTGATTTGCCTCATACCTCGAATCCTACAAACAATTTCGTTATGACCATAACCATAGCTGATTTCATGCAACCCAATGACCTGCTACCACTGATCCATCCCGATCACATTGACTGGGATTCATTCGGACCTATCGATCTACCTATGTTCCCAAGCGACGAATCTATCATGAATTTCCTTTCCATAGATGATACAAATGATTGTTCCACTAGCGATTTTTGACATAGAGTCTTTAATCAGGAGAGTGTCAATTCTGCTAGCTGCAAAAATAAAAGTCAAAAAGAAAGATCTAATGGTGAAAACCAGAATCTAGCAGTGATAGATCAAACAAAAGATAAAATAAAGAGCGTATCAGATGGTGAAAACCTTTTTAAGGCACCTGATGATGGGATATTTGACACTCTCCCGAAGCATTATCATGAGCAATCGCCTATCTTGATTGAGCCTACAAAAGTAATTAATCTTGAAACTACAGAAAAACCAAGGATCCTATAATTAGTTGTCTCAATGACAGATAAAGAAGTACCTAAGTTCATGGAATTTCTCAGAACAAATCAAGTCAACTTTTCCTGGTCTTATGCAGGCATGCCAGGTCTTGATCCTGATCTTATAATGCATCACTTGTCCATCAAACTAGGAGTTAAACCTATGAAACAAAAACTTAGAAAGATGCATCCTCATGTTGCACTATTGGTTAAAGAAGAACTCTAAAAACTCATTGATGTGGGATTTATAAGATCGATCAACTATGCAGAATGGATCTCCAACATCGTTCCTATGTCCAAGCCTGACAAAAGTGTCAGAGTATGCACAAATTTTAGAGATCTTAATAAGGCATGTCCTAAAGATGACTTCCCGCTTCCAAGTATTGATACTATAGTTGATCTAACAGCTGGCCATGTCATGTATTCACTAATGGATGGTTTTTTTGGTTACAACCAAATCAAGATTGCACTTGAAGACCAGGACAAAATAGCATTTACATGTCCATGGGGGACTTACTGTTGGAATGTCATGCCTTTCAGTCTAAAGAACACCGAGGCTACTTACCAAAGAGCTATGACTACAATTTTTCATGACATGATGCACACATTCATGGAAGATTATGTAGATGACATATTGCCAAATCATACACAAGAGAAAGAAATCTCGAAGTGTTATCCAAAATCTTTGTAAGGTTGGAAAAGTTCAAAGTTCGCCTTAACCCCAAGAAATGTGTTTTTGGGGTCACATCTGGAAAACTCTTGGGATACATAGTATCAACAAAAGGAATTGAAGTAGGTCCTGCCAAGGTGCAAGTGATCATGGAAATTCCTCCACCAAGGAATATCAGTCAGTTAAGGTCATTACAGGGATGACTTCAATCTGTACGAAGGTTCATTGCATAGTTGGCAGATGAAAGCCTACCTTTCACACATCTATTGCATAAGAATGTTCCTTTCAAATGGGATGATAAGTGTGAAATGGCCTTTCAACAGATCAAGCAGTACTTAATAAACCCACCAGTTCTAGTACCACCAAATCCAAAAAAACCTCTAATCTTATATATTGCCACAACAGAGACATCTTTGGGGGAATTATTAGCACAAGAGGACTCTACAGGAAAAGGAACGTGCAATTTATTACATCAGTTGAATGCTAACAAGTCATGAAATCAACTACACTTTCATTGAGAAGGCTTGCTTCACAGTAGTCTTTGCATCACAGAAGTTTAGACACTACATGTTAACTCACACAATCAATCTTGTTGCAAAGATTGATCCACTCAAGTATCTGCTAAGCAAGGCTACATTGACAGGAAGGTTAGCAAAATGGGTTATGATCTTGAGCGAGTTTGACATCCATTATGTTGATCGCAAAGCAATCAAAGGACAAGTTATCACTGATCAACTGGCTAAAGCACCATTATAAGCACAACATCCCATGCACATTGACTTTCCAGATGTTGATGTCTTCACTATAGAATCAAAGCAACCTTGGTCTTTATAATTTAATGGTTCTTTCACTCAACACGGATTGGGGGCAGGCATACTCTTTTCACCCCTCGAGGAAATACCATTCCTCGGTCATATCGGATAATGTTTCCATGCACTAATAACATAGCCGAATATGAAGCTTTAATCACTGGACTCAAGATAGCATTGGAATTGAGGATCACAGAACTACAAGTTTATGGTGACTCACAATTAGTCATTAATCAGATCAATGATGATTATCAGACCAAAGATGAAAAATCGTTACCATATAAGAAAATGGTTGATGATTTCAAGAAGTACTTCGTGGATATCAAGTTCATATAGATTCCTAGACTTGATAACAAAGTTGTTGACGCCATGGCCACGATCGCATCATTATTGCAATTCCCAGAAAATTAGGTTAGTTATGAATTTCTGGTGGAACAATCATTTACACCTACCTATGACACACCTGAAAGCCAAATCATTTGCCACTTAGTAGGATCTGATTCACCTTGGTATGGAAAGATTTATGCCTACCTAAAAGATGGCATCTTACCATCTGACTTATCCCATAACCAAAAGCGCAACTTTATTCAACAATCCTCTCACTATACTCTTATCGCTGACACTCTCTATCGCCGTAGTCTTGGTGGTACTTTACTTTGATGTCTTGAATGTGATGAATCTGACAAGGCTTTACAAGAAGTTCATGGTGGCATTTGTGGTACTCATTCAAGTGGACTGACCTTATCCAAGAAATTGATTAGGATGGGTTACTACTGGCCGACTATGGAAAGGGAATCATTCACCTTCAGGAAAAAGTGCTCTAAATGTTAGATTCATGGGAATCTCATCCATGCTCTTGCACAAGAACTTCAACCGTTCATGCCAACTTGGCCATTCTCTCAATGGGGGTTAGATCTAGTTGGCAAGATTAATCTCTCATCATCAAATGGGAACAAGTTTATCATCACAGTGACAAAGTACTTTACCAAGTGGATTGAGGCACTACCTCTGACTAAGGTTATCGGAAAAAAAATCTCGTCGTTCATACTCAACTATCTCATTTGTTGGTATGGCATTCCCAACTCCATTATCATAGATAATGGATGACCATTCAAGAATCAGGATGTTGATGAACTTTGTGAGAGATTCCATATCTAGCACAGATATTCAACACTTTATAATCCACAAGGGAATGGCCAAGTAGAGGCCTCGAACAAAACAATACTAAAAATCTTGAAAAAGACTGCGAATGATGTAGGGAAAGATTGGCATGTTCAACTTAATCCCGCATTATGGGCCTACAGAATTAGTATCTGAATGAAAACAAGAGCAACACCGTTTGCTCTTGTCTATGGAGCAGAAGCCATTTTTCCACTAGAGGTTGAGATTCCATCACTAAGAGTATCCTTAAAGGGTCTCACAACAAAAGATGAATACAGAGTTTCCCGACTACAAGAATTAAAACTCCTTGATGAGAAGAGACAACGAGGAGCTAATCATTTGAAATCATATCAACAAATGATTTCTCGCAGCTATAATCACATAGTCAAGCCATGTACCTTTCAGGTTGGTGATCTTGTTCTAAAGGAAAAGCCCCAGAATTAGCAAGACAGAGAGAAGAAAGGTAAGTTTGAACCAAATTGGCTGGGTTCGTACGTGGTCATAGCAGTATACAGTTCAAGAGCATACAAGCTATCAATGCTAGAAGGGGACCTGTTTGACAAACCTATCAACAACATGCACCTGAAGAATTATTATGTATGAAACAATTATCATCATCCATAAATGTCCTGAAAAAAAATCATAAAAACAACAGAAAAATGTCCTAAAAAAAATTCATAAAAAAAATAAAAAAATGTCCTAAAAAAATCACAAAATAGTAGAAAAAGTCGTGAAGAAACACCAAAACAGTAGAAAAAAGTCCTGAAGAAACACAAAAAATCAAAAAAAGTCTTGAAAAAATAAAAAATAAAAAAAATCGTCATAGGGTGAAAACTTGACAACAGATAGTATATTGACAAGAAAAATACAAAAAAAAAAATCAAAAAGAAATTAGAAAAATGCAATAAAAACAAATAGTGAAAATCTGGCAAACAAACGCTATTTGTAGCTCTCCATCTATTAGTTCATGTTCTGCACTTAGCTTCTTAGCCTTCATTTCATGCATCTTTCCATCATCTTAGGGTTGTACCAGCATCATACTGCCACCATTTTCCTAGAGCAATAACATCTTACCATGGCTTGATCATTGTATATATTCATTTCAGCAAGTTGTGTCAATATTGGGGGGCAAACGATTGGTATACTAGGGGCAATCAACTTTCAGGTTCTACCGAAACAACTAGACAATGACATAGAATCCAATCATGCAAACAAATAATCAAATCCTATGAACAGCTATCCAATCATTGATCCATATCACAACCATTATTAGCAAATACCATATCATGACTCATATTTAGATGATCTAAGATCTGAATAATGTTTGGAATAGCAATATTATATTTTTAAAAATGGTTGTTTGATTTTTCGATATCATCTCTCTAGAGCACACTCAATAATGTACTGAACTAGAGTGGTAAGGAAAGAGGATGATTTTTCTTTGTCTGTTGTCTTGAGGTTAACTATCAATTTGGTGCAAATATGTCGCAAGACATGATTTCCAAAGCGTATCATTGATGACAGTTCCACATTTGCATCAGAAAGTGGTTAATCTTTGTCTATTTATGCAAGAAATGCTTAGGTCATCTCGGTTCAATTATACCTCGATGCTTGTGTTCACTTGCTATATCAAAAATCATGAAAGTTGTACTCAGGTCATCATTGGCGCTAATTTCCCCTCTAATGCTTGTACATACTTCCAACATTTTAAAATGCTCTATGATGATTCAAGAAAGCTAACAGAAGGCTCAACAAACAATTGGTTTCATTTAGTTGTATTTCATTTATATCATTGTACATATCTGCATACTAGATTTGCATCAGAGTTTTAAAAAGGCTGAACAAAAACATCAACGATTGTCATGTCTCTTTGGACTATTTGTGGAGGACATTCGGACATTTGTTTCATTATCATCTTTCATCTTCATCCTCATTCCATTAATCATTATCATTTCATCTAGGTCCTGTACATATCATATAGTTTATCATTTATCATTCATTTTCATATCATTTAGATACTTTATCATTTAGTTATCCATCATTATGCATTATCATTTCATTTATCATTTTTCATATCATATAATTTCATTGCATGACATTGATCATTCTCATTTTATATCATCTTCATATCATTCATTTGCATATCATTTAGATCCTTTATCATTTCATATCATTCATTTATCCATTAGGTATTTCATATCATTTCCATTTTCATATTATCTATCGTCTTCATATCATTAACATCTTACTTATCATTTTCATATCCATGTCATTTTCATTCTACAGGGTTGCATCCCATTTACCATCTTCATTTTATCATTTCACTTCATTTTAGCATTTCATTTCATTTCATTTTAGCATTTCATTTCATTTTATCATTTCGTTTCACTTATCATTTCATAATCTATTTTCACTTATCATTTCATTACATTTTCATTGTCATTTCATTTAGCATTATCATTTCATTTGTTTCATCTCATTTCATTACATACCATTTATCATCTTATCATACATTTCATTATTATTAATCATTTCACTTCATATCATTTATCATTCATCACATTACATTCATATCATATCTTTACCCATCTATCATTTTCATATTATTTATATATCATGCCATTTTTCACATAAGATTTGACCCATCTCACATATCATTTCAGATCTTTTCCTAATTCATATACGTACTACACATTCATGATGCATTTCATAAACACAACATCCATTTTCCATCACATCATCATTATTTATTGCATTTGAAAAATCCAAAAACAAAAATTTCATACATACATTACATTTCCACATCATTTTCAAAACATACATTTTTATAACATTTCATATCATATATCATATCATTTCAACACATTGCATTTTTATCATCATCATCCACTTGCATGACATCATTAGTACACATCATAAATCATTTTTCATCATCATCATATAAACATCATATCCAATCATCCTGCCTATCATGTTGGTCATCAAATCATTAAAATGCATATCAAAATCCATATGACATCATGCATAAATACATGCATATCACATCATCATCTCATAAATGCATATCACGTCATCAAAAATCATCATCACTGCATATCATCGCTCATCAAAAATAATACAAATGTCCAATGTCCAATGAAGCTAAAAAGTCCAAAGAGAGATACAGGAGATCTGACCAAAATAACGTACACGCTCCAAAAATAATATACATCGCGATGTGTGAATGAATCAATAATGAGTCTCATAACTCTAACTGCTAGTGCCCCCTGATGGAGCTGGCCTCTGTGGTGGAAGTCCACCACCTCCTGCACCTCCTGCCCCAGGATTTATGCGTCATCTCGACACACCTCGACTATGTAAAGTTCAATCAAAATCTCTCTATCTATTAAATGACTCATATCATGCGATTTATCTATCATTGCCTCATATCATGTAATCATGCCCTCTATCTTTTAGAATCTCAAATCAATCTATCAATCCTCATTTACTATTTGTTTTTATTTTTTAATGAAAGAAAATTTATCAAACATCAAATCAAATCTTTACTATCTATCTTCATCAAGATGGATTTATCAGACATCAAATCAAATCTTTACTATCTATCTTCATCAAGATGGATTTATCAAACATCAAATCAAATCTTTACTATCTATCTTCATCAAGATGGATTTATCAGACATCAAATCAAATCTTTACTATCTATCTTCATCAAGATGGATTTATCAGACATCAAATGAAATCTTTACTATTTATCTTCATCACGATGAATTTATCAACAATCAAATCATCTTCCTATTTGTACTTCAATCACGAATGCAAATATGTTTTCGATCACATCATCTACTATTTGTTTTCTATCGCAGAAAGAAAATTTATTAGAAGTCCTATCAATCATCTACTATTTGCTTTCTATCACAGAAAGAAAATTTATCAGAAGACATATCAATCATCTACTCTTTGTTTTCTAAAGCAAAGTTATCAAGCAAAATGCAATCAATCATTCTACTCTTTGGAAACAAAGTTATCATCTATCTACTCTTTGTTTTCTATTCTCGGAAGCAAAGTTATCAATTCATCATTTATCAGATTTTCTATCATTTATATCCATATCAACTTGATGATAAGACAATTTATCTATCTATTGAGCAAAGAAGCAATATACATCATCATCATTTCATCATTTCCATCAAAAGGGGCGTCATTTTCAATTGGGGCATCTTTTAATCAATTATCGGGAGCTAAATCACTGCATCCCTCTCATCATCTGAATTTCATCATCAGCTCAACATTTTTCTCATCATCAGTGATTTACCTCTTGAGGGGGCATCATCAATATCAACCGCATATTAGATTCAAATCAAAAGTCATATTAGACACATTTTTTAATCACGGGCATATCAGTTAAAAATTTTTGATCAAGGGCAAAATCAAACACAACAAAATTTCAAAAGCAGGAATATTTTCTTTGAAGCAATGCGTTTCACACATCACTTCAAAGAGGGGAAAAATGTATATGCATAAAATTGGTCATGTCTAATCCTGGCATTTAATTAAATATTTTATTATTTAATTAATCCTCTAAAATCCTCTACATATGATTAAATTTAATTAATTTAATTATATTGTTCATTCACTTTATTCTTCCACCGTAATTAAATAAATTCACTTTATTTAATTATTTCATATGCCTACTTGATTAATTAAATAAATACTCTTTATTTATTTTAATTAATTATCACCTTTTTGAATTTAATTAAGTTTTTTGATTTAATTAAATTTAAATATTTCCTTTCTCCTATTCAAATCTTTCTTCTAATTAATTAAATATTTTATTTAATTAATTTCATCCACATGTCATTTCTTAAACAATTTAATTAAATATCTTTCATATCTTTTCAAATCATAATTAAATATTTCATTTAATTATGAAATCCTCCATTATTCTCCAAATCTTAATTAAATATTCTATTTAATTAAGAAAATCTTCCATGTCACCAATAAATGAATAATGAATTTAGTAAATTCATTATTTATCTTCAAAATCTTTCCAAAATCTTACAAAATGATGATTTTTACAATTCATCTCTATCATCTCATCTTATCTCTTTCACGAAAAAGGAAACAAATCTTGCTTTCTGGTTTTCTTCTATTTTTCTCTCTAGCCTTATCCATCTTCGACTGTTCAATCTGCCACGAATTTTCACAACCGTTGATCACATCAGCCAATCAGAATCTTTTGAAAACTCTATAAATACCCCTGCGAATCCAAGCATTGGTTACAACACACACGTACATTAGAGCTTACTTGCATTCTAGCATTCTAGCATTGTCATTATCAGTTTTAGCATTCATAGCATTTTCATAATCTTCAATTCTAACAATCATGTTTAGTTTAAGCATAATCATATCTTAGCATAGCATTGCATGCATTCATCTTTAATCCCGTTCTCTAGGAAGACCGTTTGTTGAGCCTAGCACACAATCTGAGAGCAAGCTGGAATCGACAAAAACACTAGAGATAGAGGACGATAGGAAAACATCAACGACATAATATCGAGTTTGCATTCCTTTGTATTTGATTTTCTGTTTTTGATATAATGTCTTATCGGTGTGTTTGATTTGTTTTAATTTACATTCATTATTTATTGCAAACTCTAAAAATTGATCACACACTTTCCAATTCCACCCATTTTGAACTTGAAATAAATTGGTCTTTTACTCTATAACTACATAACTGCAAGCAAGAGAATTTAGATTATCCCCAATAATGCCACATCAGCTTCTTCCTGAATCTTATTCCTTATTAACCCTAAAAAATGAAAAAATTTATGAGAATTTGAACATTGCACTTAAATTCTCAATAGTAAAGCCTTTAGCCTTCAACGAATGATTTCAATTTTTAGTTGTGCTCACTATCCTTATTTATGGGAAACAATGTTGCCAATAGTGCCACTACTAGCCTAGTCCTTGTGTACACCTCACACGTGTCACGTGTGAGGTTAGGTATAATCATGATTCATGAATCATAATCGTGATTTGCGCAAACCAAAAAACATACTTAAATTTTAATTGATTTGTGTAACTTAAGCCTTACATTTATTTAAATGTTTAATTTGATTGACGTCTGGACTCTAAAAGGCTGAAAATTGTCAAAATCGCCAATGCCCCTCAAAGTTCAAATGATATGAAATCATTACAAATCTTGTTTCACTAGCCATTTAGTCCTGCATTGGCAGAAAATTCTAAACCGTTGATTATTGTAAATCTAACAGTTAAAGGGTGATTCTAGAGGTTTAAGTTCGCAAGACTAGCGCTCTGTGCATTTCATTCCGGAATGCAACTACAACAATAGATCAAATGTTCATCGAATGGTTGAGTAATTTATGAATTATGATATAAATAATAAACATGTGTTTTAAAGTTGTTTTAAAATTTAATGCGCTAGGATTGACATCAAGGCCAAGGGGTCGGTAACTTAATGTTGCAAATGACTTAATAAAATGAATAATGATACCGGGAACCGGGGGAGAAGGTCAATGAAAAATTAGAAATCAATAACATTTTAATTTTTGGTAAACCCTAACAAGAGTGACAACTTTTAGTGTTTATAATTTTTTTTGTTAATTTGATGGCAACTTTCTTTTTTCATTTGCATTCCTTTATGTTTTACTTTAAATTCTACATGCAGTTATTTCATAAATAGATAATACTTAATTTCTCAAAGGAAAAAAACCTAATTTAAATAGATTCATAGACACTAAACTCAAAAAATAACTCTTTGATGGAAACTTTCTTTTTTCATTTGCATTGCTTTATGTTTTACTTTTAAATCTACATGCAATTATTTCATAAATAGATAATACTTAATTTCTGAAAGGAAAAAAAACTAATTTGAATAGATTCATAGACACTGAACTCAAAAAATAACTCTTTACTGTAAATTTATAACCATTTATTTTATTACAATTGAATTACAATGTCACATTATTACTATCACTATTACTAACCCTATTTAATAATTTATGGGCCACTAGTGTTGCTACCAGCCTGATTCACACAAACCAAAAAACCAACTTAGTCGATTCGTGTATCTTAAGCCTTTCATGTACAATTAAAAATTAAAATGTTTAATTTGATTGACGTCTGGCAGCCTGGCTACATGCAAATTGTACCTTAATCTGACAAGTTGTCAAAATCACTAGACTGTAGTCAACACTACCAATGCCACTCAAACGATATGAAATCATTACAAATCTTGTTTCATTAAAGCTATGAGTTGTCCAATCAATCGCTTCAGATGTTCAAAAGATTGAGAATTTCAATTAAATGAAATGTAATACATTGAGGCATTGAAAAGAGAGAAATGAGCCTTGATCTCGCCATGTGTCCACATCTAACGATTCTAGTGTTATTCCAGAAGTTTCAATTTGCAAGTCTACTACTTCAGAGATTTACTTCCGGAATGCAACTACAGTCGTCCATCAAAAATTCAGCGAATGTTCATGGTTATGTTGATTTACCTTTACATCCTTTGTGTAAAACATTCTTAAGTTTTTAAGCCTTGGTCCTACGTTCTTCGTAGGAAAACCCTCTTTTAAAACAAACTTTTTGTACGTGCATATTTCTGCCACTTAAGTTCTTCTATCACTCACCGCCAAAATCCAACCCATCAGGTTCATTACCACAATGATGAGCCTTGATCTCCCCACATGTTTGCATCTAACAGTTCTAGTGTAATTTTAGAGTTTTCAATTTGCAAATAGATACTGCTTGATAGATATACTTTCGGAATGCAACTATAGCCATCCATAAAAAATTCATCAAAAAATAGTTGTCCATAATGTCGCGTGGTCGTTGAAACTTGCAACCTTAGAACCAAAGTCTAAAGTTTGGAAGTTTTCAAAACTTCCGACCCACCGAATACATAGATGACCAAGAAAGACTTGCAACTAAGGTTAGGAAAGCACCAAAACCTAGACTTGGGTGAATTAAGATAGGAAAGGTGGCAAGGACGGTGCATTTATGAAGTGAAGATCATGGGAAAATTTTAGCAAGTGGACATGACTGGAGGATCGATGGGTAATTAAGATCGGTACATGTGGAGTTTCGAAAATTATTACCTCTCGACTGATTAGCAAAGTTAGATTGACAATTCATCAAATGGTCGTAGTTAGATTGATTTGCACTGAAACTTCACCACTGCATTTTTTTTATTGATTGGTGATAATAGTTTATTTTATTAAATATAAAGCAACAGTTACATATACTTCAGATTTATCTTCATCCATCAACTACCAAAAAAGTTGATTAACTAGCACAGTTTCCATTTCCAACATATCAAATTATCCCTAAAAATATACTTCAGATTTACCTTCATCCATCAACTACCAAAAAAGCTAATTAACTAGCACAGTTTCCATTTCCAACATATCAAATTATCCCTAATCATACCCACCTGAAATCTACCCTTCCAACCATTGTTCATGCCCCAAGGTGTTTTACAATTACAATGCAAATCCAGGCATAACCCCAAAAAGCAAAGTCACATACAAGATTTAGTACAGTAATCTAAAAAAAATTTAAAACTTGTACTACTCAGACACCTTCGATGAATTACCCATCTCCAATGGCTCTATCTCCATTAACGGCTTCATCTTCTTCTTCGGACGTAGACCCTTCTTTTCACGCATCTCTACTCTGGTGATGTCTTTGAGATCCTTTATGACCTCCTTGATGTCCATTAGTTCAACACAAATTTTGAGTACTTGCCACCCGCGCTCCGCACCTTCTCGCCACAGAGCTTTGGTGCATCCTTCTAGCCACCTGATAAAGAGATGATTTAAATCTGTGAGCTCTGGGCCTCCACCATCCATGCCTTCAACCTTAACAAGCCCCACTCCTAGTATCACCCATTCCAGAATGCCTTCCATATCCTCTAAAAAGTCTTTTTGAACCAGAGTTTTTATGACTTTCCTCACTACATCCACCGGCTCTCCTAAGTCCAGACCCCAAGCCATGAGCAAAAAATAAATATCCTTATTGGTCCTGTATCTGTGCTTTAATTTTTCAAAGCCATTACCCAAAATAAAATGAACTGCTTGCACCACCTGCACATCCTTGAAGAGAAATAAACCTCACAGCCACTTCACAAATGCTTTGCCAATGAAAGGGTCCAGCTTCCTCCGCAATGTCAAGGTGAAACTGGCCTCCATTATTTCTCTAGTTCACTAGCTTCCGGACAACCACCCACCACCAACCGACTACATGAGATGTGTGTCTTTAATACATCTCAATTTTCCATCCATCTCCATTAATACCTATTACTGATTCCTGAATGTACATCCAACACCGGCAAAAAACCTTCATCAATGCTTCACTTCTTATGGAAACTTCCGCACCTCCTTCGCTTACTAAACAATGTTTAATTCACCAATGTTTTTTTCTTAATCATTTGAAAATAGGTTTAATTCGCCAATGAATTTTATATTTTAGTTTGAAAAAAAGTTTTAATCGCCAACAAAATTATTTTTTCTGGTTTGAAAACAATTTTAATTCGCCAATCGGAATATTTTATTGGTTTGAAAATAGATTTTAATCGCCAATGGAAAAATTTTAGTGGTTTTAAAAAATTTGAGTTTCGCCAGGATTTTCTACATACTTCTAGCGATTAGAAAAGATTCGCCAATGTACTTTTTTTTTCATGAAAAACGAAAAAATTTGCCACTAAAATTAATATTTTTATCGGGAAGTATACAATAATTTGCCAGGATTTTACACCTTCACCAAGGGGGGGGTTTCTTAAAGTTTTCCCTGGATCTCTCAGATCAGTTATCAATGATGGGTCATCTAAGGGTGGCATGAAATGTCAACAGTATGGAAGAATCCCTATTGTCAAGTACTTCAGAGTGTTTGGAAGCAAGTGCTATATTAGAAGAGATGAAGAAAACTTAGGAATGTTTGACGTAAGATCTAATGTAGGTGTCTTCATTGGATATTCTACAAGAAACAAAGCTTACCAATGCTATAACAAGAGACTAAAGAAGATTGTTAAGAGTGCAAGTGTCAAAGTAAATGAAGACTTATAGAAGAATTTTGTGGTGATAGATGGATATGAATTAGATGAGTCCTCTTGCAGAGAAAATGATAGAGATGAAGGTAAGGAGAAAGAAGTTCATATTGAAGAGGAAGAAGCTTTGGAAATGATCCCTAAGATTCCTGAGTATGTGCAAAAGAATCATTCTGAATATCAAATCATTGGTGATAAAAGAAAAGGTGTGTGGACAAGGAGAAAAGTTGTTATGGCTAAAGAACAAGTAAATATATGTTTACTCTCTAAAGTTGAACCTAAAATAATGATTGAAGCATGTAAGGATGATTATTGGATCAAGGCTATGGAAGAACTAATGTAGCTTAAGAAGAATCAAACTTGGAAACTTATCCCAAGACCAGAAGATGAGAATGTGATTGGAACTAAGTGGGTATTCTGAAACAAATTGAATGAGAATGGAGAAGTGGTAAGAAACAAAGCAAGACTTGTGTGTAAGGGCTACTCACAAGTAGAAGGGATAGATTTTGAGGAGACATTTGCTCCAATGGCAAGAATGGAAGCTATTAGGATGTTTTTTTTTTTTGAAGCACACAAAGATTTCAAGGTTTATCAAATGGATGTGAAGTCTGCTTTCTTGAATGGTGAGTGGGAAGAAGAAGTATACATTGAACAACTGAAAGGACAATTGTAGTGTAGAAAATTGCACGCTCTTGAAAATAGTATAATTTCACACTTAATTTGGACCTATTTTAACACCTTTGCATTAAATACCCCTTTAATTAATCATTAATTGGCCCCAAAGACCCTTTATTTTGGATCTCGAGGCTTTTTTCGACTAAAAACCTGATAAAATCATCAAAAGCACTAAAATTTCTAACCCACCCCAAAAATCCAGGGTGGGACTCATATGCCACCTTGGGCGTATGAGTCCCCCTAGGTCGGACCTATATGCCACAAGTGGCGTATTAGTCCCATTTGGGTTTTTTTTTAGGGTTTGAGCAGGAAATTCAACTTTTTAATTCAAATTTTTGGTTTCTGTCAACTTTTGAGATCTAAATAATGGTAAATTAGGTGTAATGCCTATATAAGCAAGCTTCTAAGTTAGTATTTCATCTTAGGAAGCATTTTAGAAGAGCAATTTCAAGATCCAAGCATTCAAAAACCTTCAAGTATTCTTTCACAAGAGCATTCAAGTTTCAAGAGCAAGTAAAGTTGAAGTCTTGGAGCAACATTAAAGTGTTTTTGCAAGTCTTCAAGCTCACTTTCATTCAAGATCTAGCATTGTCAAGGGTTGATTATGGTTGCCTATGGTGAATCATGATGGATTTTAGGTTGGGGAGATGTAACTAGCCATCAATCCAAGCCTAATGACTTGTTTCCTAAGCGATTCCATCCTCCATTATCACTCTACTTTCAGCCTAAGGAAGGTACATGCACCATCATGACTTATTAGAGTGATTTGACATCTCTTAAAGTGAGTCATTACATTCAAGCTTCATTCATGCATCTCATTCTTACACATTAGAATAGGGTTGCATTACATTTTCAGATTTCCTAATCTTAGACACATTTAAGGTTATGGTTTATGTTCACATTTTCATTCAACATTCATTGTTTCTATCAAGGTTTAATTACCAAACTAGGGGTTTGATCGAGGCAAACCCCCCATAAGCAAATCAAGTCTATATTCTATTTTGTAGGTATTTTACAAGTTTGGATTCAAAAATCAATTTGGAAGAGAAGAGCAGAGGTTGAAGCACATATATGAACTTTGAATTCCCAGAAAAGTGGAATGGGACTGATACACCAAAAGTGGCATATGAGTCTCACTACAAGCAAAATTTCTAGATTTTTGCAGATCCAGAATCTACACTGCCAAAAACCTGTTCCAGACCAAAAACCCTAGTTTGGGACTGATATGCCTAGAGTGGTGTTTGAGTCCCAGTATGTCCTAATTTTAATAGTTTCAATGTCTCAGAGCTCATTCCAGTCTTCTTCAAGTTTCCAGGTGCACACCTCTGATCTTTCAGTTCACTATTTTTTGGGGTCATTTAATGAAGTATTGCATCATATTAGGGTTAAGCATTAGATCCTACATTTCATTAGTCCTTCCAAGCCCTAGCTTGGTGGTGAACCCCTCTTTAGTTTATAATCAAACCCTAGGACAACCCTATTGCAAGATCTCTTTCTCCTATGTACACCTTAGGTTGAGATATCTAGGGTTTTCCTTGAATGAGAGAGTGTGAAGATTGTTATTCTATCTCCCAAGCATAGAAGCAACAAAATTCAACCTTTCATCAGTTATCAGACAAACTTGATATGATCTGTAGATTGAAGAAGTCACTTTATGGAATGAAGCAAGCTCCTAGAGCTTGGTATGCAAGGTCAGATAGGTACTTGATGTAGCAAGAATTCAATAAAGGTACCACAGATAGTAATCTTTATTTCAAAGTTGAAAAAGATCAAATCTTGATTGTGGTTGTGTTTTTTGATGATATATTTTTGGAGGAAATGAAGCTATGTGCAAGAAATTTGTAGAAGAGATGCAGAAAGAGTTTGAGATGTCTATGTTTGGGGAGATGAATGTCTTCCTTGGACTTCAAATTAATCAGACAAAGAAAGGTATATTCATTTCGCAATCAAACTATGTCAACAAAATGTTGAAGAAGTTTGGAATGGAGGATTCTAAA